>JAVSBS010018000.1:49690-98819 GCA_033124195.1 Coracias cyanogaster
AAACACAAGCTGACTTCAGTGTCAGTGCCACTGATGTTTGATTCTTTAGCAGGGTGTTGCAGAGTTGGAAGGGACCTGGTGATGTATAGGAAGCTAGAGATGCTCCAGTTCAGTGTAACTGTGGGTAGGAATCTAAGACACAGATGCTGGGGAACAGACCTAGAAAGGAAACTGGCCCTGTAGGTTCCGTAACTGAGTACTCCTTATAAATCCATCTTCTAAAACATGCTGGCCCTGTATTTGTGGGCTTTAGATCTTATAGCTAAATGTGACTTAGTCATTCCCTCTGGACAGTGTAGCATAATATTCAAGCAGCTAAAAATACAGGATTGCTAACACCAGTACTCCATGAGCAACATTAGGAAATGCAATGTATTTTAAAGAGATGTCAAAAAGAAAAGAGGCAATCTTAAAATGCTAATAAACATGGCCCCTTATCTGTAGAACTGTTATTTTTATGTCTATGTTTCTTTGTTCGATTCTCTATTTGGGGATTTATTTTTTTTATCAGGTTACATTGAGTCCTTCTTCTAGATCTTGCTCTGCAGACGATCGGCTGCTCCCTGTGCACAGAAGTGCTAAAACTGGAGCTTCCCAGATATCCGACAGTACTATCTCTCCTGCAGCCAATTTTGACACTCCACCTGAGCTTTCATCTTGCTTGGATAATTCTGCTGCTAAACACAAGCTTTTAATAAAGCCCCGGAACCAGAGATCCAGTAAAATGAGAAGATTTTCTCAGGTACCTGTGAAAATAAACAATCTCACCTTTGACACTAAACCAGGAAGTTCCTCCTGGACTTGCATTTCAAACTGAGATAGGAGTTGGATGTGGACATGGATATTTCACTGGGTTTTAGTAGCCATTATCTGATGAGGCTACATATCTGAAGTGGACACTAGGAATAGATTAAATATTATAAAATTACTTGTTAACTCTTGATGCAGAAGTTTATGTAACAATTTCTTCTTAAATTTACCGTGCAGTACAATTTAGTCTCTTGTTTGTGATGCAGAAGTTGGGGCTGACTGCTTCATTTCTTTAAAAAAATTTTTTTAAGTGTGTTATAATCAATTTGTGTACTTTTTCTAGTCTGAAAGATCCTGTAAAATCTTGAGTCTTGGAGAGAGTATTGACAGCGGAGCTGTCTTAACTTCGCAAATATAATTGAGCTTATGTTTTCAGAACATACAGAAATAATAAGGAGTGACCTATTAACCGGAGCCAAATTCTATACATTAGGACTGAATTCAGCCCCCTCCCTCCCCAAAACTTGTAAGCCCTTTATGTGCCGTACACTTAAAATAAGTCTTCACAGGAAATAAAAAGACATATACAATTAAAAAAAAAATTTAAACCATCCTTTAAGACACTCTTTATCTAATTCTTTGTCATATCTTATGAAGGGTGTAGCTTAATTTTTCTTCTTCTTCTCTTTTTAGAACTAAAGTTTGCAGCTCCTACTACAGTATTTGCACTTTGTTTGTGATTTGTTTCAATTTTTTAAATACAATAAAGCCATTAAATTGGCTTGCTTAACACCATGAATTTTATTCCCTCAGTCTCTAAATATTACTTAGCTGATATTCTGTATTTTCCAAAACCTGTGAGTGATCTTTAGGCTTGGTAGAGCACTGCTGTGATAAGGACAATTATTTAGAAAAGCATGTAAAGCAATAACTTGCTGATCAAACCTCCTCTTCTATTGCTACATTGTTACTGAAATACAATTACCTTGTCCAATCTGCCTATAAACTGCCAGACAACGGAGCCCTCCTGGTTTTCCATGGGGAGTATTCACATCTATTGATAATACAATTTTTAACGTTTCCACGCCTGACTCAGCCTGTGCGCCTTGCTCCCGGCTAACCGACGTCTTCTGCTTTTCTGTTCCTGTGTACATGGATTGTGAATGCAGGTGGCATTGCAGCTCTGTCTTTGCAATTGCACTTGCAAAACAGGACATTGGAAGAACTCTGAAAGTATCTTCAGAATGCAAGTTTTGTGTTCTTAGAATTAGGGCCTACATCCAAAATACATATTTACCCAACAAACTACAGTGAATGATTGAGCAAATGCAGGTGCCGTATGAAATGGCCTATTCAGCAGCTTAATGATGTGCTTTCAAATAAACCTGTGTATTTAGCCAGTCCTTACCTGAAGCTTAATCACAAAACCTCACAGATAACTACATATGCATTTATAATATTTTATCAAATGGTCTAACACTTAAAAGAAAAAGATTTTACACAGAAGAGGTAAGGCTGTAACGCTGTATGGCAGTGGGATTAGACAAGAAGACTGCCATATAGGGGTGGATACTCAGCTGGCATAGAGTGTCATAACCGGATGGACTTGTCAGGTTTTTGCTCTTCCTTCTATGTACCCTTCCCTCTTCAGGGTCATGCAAGAGTGGGTTGTTTTATTTTTAATGCTAGTATGTGGTAGCAAAGTACCAAGAGACAGATTTTTCTCTTTCAAGTGCTGCTTTTTGCTTAAGAGCAACACAACATACCCAGTATGCTCTGGGGAATCCAGTGCCAAGGGCGGTCCAATGGCCACTGTTTTGATAAAATTCCCATCTACAAAGGCATGAAAGCACTAGTTGTGCAGAAGGAAATGTCACCGATTGCTTTTATATTGGTTAAATACATTATTTCAGGATCTGCTTAGATAAAAAAGCATCCAGTATGTAGGTTAAGAAAACAGCGAGCTCAGCATTGGAGGCAAGTAAGATCTCTAAGATCTTGGCTGCAGATGCAGTGATGAATAAGAAAAAAAGTAAATCTGTACATGTGATGGAGATTTCTGAATTCCTTTCTTGCAGAGGACCCAGTCTGAGTCTCTAACTGATTTGAGCTGTACCCCTGAAGAAGAAGAAGAAGAGGATGATGAAAAGGAGATGCAGACAGACTTGCTAGATGCTGTATTCAAACCCAGCAATCAAGAACTGCCATGTGGCACAGCTGCAGCGCAGGATGTGGCTTCCTGGCCAAAGCCCAGAATGCCTGAGGACCTTCCCTCTACTTTGAGACCAGCGATGACTCAGACTACTTCTGAGTCTGCTGTTGTACAGGAAGCCCTGCTACCAGAGGATAAAGCAGAGGGCTGCCAACCAACACTGGAAACAACATGTGTGAAGTCTGAGTCCTCATTAGTGTTAGAAGGCAAAGATCCTGCAACTTCTTCCTACTCCAGTCCAGATAGAGAAGTTCAAAATCAAGGACATTCCTCAGAAACACCAGTTCTGTTGTCTGGCGATGTGAGCAATGTGTCAATCAATATTTTAAGTCAAGAAAATAAGGAGCTTCCTACTGTGTTTTCAGTAAATAAAATACCATCCAAAGAAGATATTTCAATTAGTAAAAATAGTATTGTTTGCTTGGAAGGGTCAGAAGAAAATATACACAAGGAAGATCAGATACCTGTGGAAACGCCCTGTAATAAAGAGGCAAGGAAAGAGGTTGCTCTATTGTCAGAGTCCAGCAAGCAATTTTCCATAGGTTCTTTCCAGCCCACAGACTCATTCCATGTTTCACATCCTGCTTCCTCGATGCGGATGGGTTCATCTGCTTCCTGCTGTCTGGAGAAAACAAAGAGTGAACAAGAGGCAGCTGCTTCTGGTAAGAACAGTCAGTCAGTGGTCCACAAGGAGGAACTTTTGGGGAAGAAAGCTGAAAAAGCAGCCAGTGAACTCAATGCCTTGAGAAAGTTTTCTGTTTCCTCTGCACGGGAGAGACCAAGAACCAGAAGCCTCCACTTCCCAGAAAGATCAGAGTTGGAAGGCCCATTAAGTACTGGATTCTTCCTATCCAAAGCAAAGGTCTCCTCAAGAAATGAGAAGTGGAAAGAAGACTTGCAGAAAGGATCAGATGTGGAGGAGGAAAAGAGTAGCAACAAAAAGCAGGTTTTGCTGCCAGAGTCCGACTCTGAGAACACAGGCCAACCTACAGAAATTTTGGCTGGCTGCGTTTCGCCGGCTGTAGATGCAGGGCCGGTGCCAAGCGATTCTTCGGTGGTATCTCAGAATCAGCCAAGCTGTGAAGATAAAAGTCCTTTTCAAGTGAAACTTAGATCCACCTCACTGTCCTTGAAATTTAAAAACAACTCATCACCAGAACCAAAAGGAATTAAAAGATACAGTGCAGAGTTTAATTTAGAAAAAGAGAGATTGACTTCCTTCCTAAAAGGTGATAAGGCACAGATCAAAAAAACAGCTGATATAAATACTGATGATTCTTTAAATGAAAAGATGACACCCAAAGCAAAGTCCTCTGAACACCTTAGTAGCAAACCTCCATTGCCTAAAAAGCCAGCCTTGCAAAACATAACCATTCCGAATGCTACTGGACACAAGGAGAAGCAGGACAAAGCTGTTCACTCTCCTGAATCCAGAAATGAAGATAGAGACTTGGAGAAAAAGTCAAATCCTTGTAAAATGCCTGGTAAGACTCCCAAAACTTTGTAGTTCTATTAAGTTGTGAGGAATGACCATACCTGTGAGAGAGCATGAGGCAGCCCTGTCGTGTCAGTCACAACACTGATGAGCGCGAGCTGACGGCTCTGCCTTCAGTGATGTTTCTCCCTGATTCTCCCTGGGTGAAAAGATTATCAGAAGGACATCAGGGAAGAAGCAGCAAAGAGAATAAGATATTTTTGCTTGTGATTTTTCCAGTTCAGGGCATTGTTTAAAGGATGTTCGAAGTGACACTCAAAAAATAAAGTGCATTAGCAAGTATTGTGAAACAGAAATGCCAAGCCATTAAGTTAGAGCTGTGGTGTGGCAATTCAAAAGCCAAGTGCAGTGCCCCATGTGGGATGAGTGACTCAGGCCTCTAGACTTTCTTTTTCACCATAGCATTGAGGCAGAAATACTAGTAACTGCCTGGCATGCTCAACATGCCATTTATTTATTGTCTCCTGTGAGCTTTGCTTATTCATTTATCCATCTTTATCATTATTCATTCCTTGTTTAAAAACAAAAATTAACTGCCCTGCAGCTTCCTGGAGTTTAAAGTCAGTCGAGACTGTAAGATTGTGCAGATTGTTAAATCTCAGCCTGTTGTCTGTATTATATAATTGGGTTAGAGTTTAAAGAAAATAATCAGTCTGTGAAGAATAATATATTGTGTGCTATAGGCAGAGGAAAGAAGAGACTGGAAGTGGCACCACTGTCTGAGGTTTTTGCAATGAAAATAAAGAAGTTAGGTGAGGTATGCTCAAGCAATTCTAGGAGGAGACCTCTGCTCCTCCCTTCAGAGAAGAGCCTTAAGGGGAAAAAAGTCTTTAGGTCTTCTGATACGTGACAGAAACTTCTTCTGTGCCCTGAATCTGTCTGGTCACAAGTTGGATGTTAAGAATGTGAGGAGGAGATGCTGGCCAAGCAGATGAAAAGGTTTCTTTGTGCCATTGCACAGCTCCCCTCCATGGTTGCTCTTCTCCAGTTGGGGTCAGTCTCTGAGCTCCAGAGTTGTGGAACACCAAGCCAAAATAAGACCTCAGGAGACACAGCATTCCACTTGTCCTATAGGGTGACAAAGCCTCTTCCTGGCCCCGGAGACAACCTGCTGACACTCTGAGTGACAGCAGATTCCAGTTGTCATCTGCTGTGGCATTGCAGATACTTTTGCAGGGCTCTGGCCACATTTACCGTTTTCTTCTTTATTCACAACCCTCTTGCTGAGTCCCAGGGTGCCTGCAGTGGGAGGGAGGCAAGAGACAGTGAGTGCTGGAGGAAGGAGAAGGGGAAGAAATGGAGCTGGGGAAAACATTTCTCTTGAAGGCTCCTCAGCCCTGGAGTGAAGGAGACTCCTGCCCCCAGGCTCAGGACTGTCCTCAACAAAATAGGGTCTACAAGTGAGGGCCATGCCCTAGTCCCACTGGTAGGGATGCACAGACCTGAAATTTGAACATATTGCTGCAGCTCAAGGAGCCCTGTTTTGGACATTTTCCTCTCCACCTGCCGGTATTACACCAAATCAGTATGGCCTGGGGTTGTTTAACACGGTGGTTCAGAATGGTCTGTGATGGTAATTAGTCTTCTTCCTTATCTACTGCTCCACTGATCTTATTATATCACCTTCAGCAAAACTGCTACAGTTTTCCACATAATTCCAGCTTTGAGTTGCTTGGTAATGGGTTTTGATATGTTGGCATGCCAGGACGCAGTGTTTAATTCTAAATACAAAGCAGTCTGATCCAAACTGACCTGAGGCCCTTCCTACACCACTGCAGACCTTTCTCCTTAGACATCTGACTAAGCACATCCTTGTGCTAAGTTATCACGTCAGCCTGAGCTGGCCACCTGAAGTTGTGGGTGGACGAGGTGTGCCCATGTCCTTTGATTGTCCTGGCACCACACCAGCCTTTGGGGAGAGTTGCACAGTGACCTCAGAAGCAGCGCCCCTCTGTGAGGCATAGAAGAGCTGCAGTACACAGTGAGGGCATAGCAGGGCAATACTCCCACCCAAACATCATTTTAAGCTCTTTGAAACATTTGCCACTCAGCCCAGAGAGTCAGGAGCGTGTCTTTGCAACTACCAGCAGGAGAAATCTGACAAGCATGATCAGCACGGCCCTTCGTGGTTCTTGTCGCTTTCCAGCCATCTCTGGCCTCCTGATCTGCTGGGACACCCTCTTCTATTTTTTTAATCCAACCACCCTTAATTCTGGCACCCAGCCCTCTCCTAGTCCTTGAGTTCATCAGCCCTTCCGCAGAGCTGCGGTCACCATCAGCAGGCACTTTATGCTGCCAGGGAGTTTCTTCCCACTGCGTGTTAGGAAATCCCTGCGCTGAACACGAAGACAAGCTGTGAAATGGTGATGTAAGGGGGTGCAGTTCCCTTCTCGTGTACGCTCATCTCAGAAAAGTCCGTTTGCTGTGTCATGGCGTGAGCAGGAACACTTTGGTTCACTCAGTTCAATTTTTAGCTTTTCTGCACTCTTGGTACCAAAGGCAGCAGGAGGAGGGCTGGTGGGATGCTGGCTTACCATCCTGGCCCAAAACAACGCTCCCACTCTCTGGAGTTTCCTGGGGAAGTAGCAGGGGATTGCTTGGACTCCATCAGGCTGCAAGGTGGCTCTTTAATGCCTGTGTGAAATTAGTCACCCCGGGAGGAGTAATTTTGAAGTTTCTGGAGCTAAAGGCACAAGTCTTCTCAAGAATTAAAAGGTTAAGCTGTATTGCTTGGGGCTGATATGCATTGCTGTAAATCCTGTAAAGGGCAGAAACAATTACCATATGCTAACAGGTTGTTAGAAGAGCAAAAGCATAAGCAATACCCATGTGAATGTGCACATTAGGACATACAAAAACCAGCAGCTGAGGAGCTGCAGTGGGGAGACATGCTTTAACAGAGAAAAGGAGCTTGGGGAGGGACGGTGAACTTAACATTGAATGAAACTGGTGTGTATTGTTGGGCAAATACAGGCTCTGAAATGACAAGAAAAATGTTTCTCTCTACATAAAAAACACATTGCTTTAATGCTATCCTGGCTTCAGTTGAAAAGAAAGCTGTCTCTTTTTTTTTTTTTTTCCAAAAGAAGTTGCTTTTTCGGTTTTGTCAAGCTATTTTGCAATATGGCTGTTTTCCAGCAGTGAAATAGACTTTGCTGCAAACAGAGCAGCTTCTTGTGTAAAAAAGACTCTCCTGGCATCAGTGGTACAGATCCAACCAAAAGTCAAATACCTCACAGAGCAGCTTAGAGAAGAAAGAAATGTCAGAAATACTCAGCCAAATCTTTCAGAATAGTTTTGTCTGAATTTAAGGAATTGGGTGTGTACACAGACACAAATGTGCGTAGTGCTTTCCTGAACAAAGGGAATTATGTAGGCCAGGATACACTGAATGCCAGATGCATTTGTAAAGCCCTTCCTAAAATAACAGGTGAGCAAAGATACAACAGTGTGGGGTTAAAGATGCATGCGTGAGGAGTGTTACAAAACAGTGACGCCGTTGTATACAGGGTGTGTTATCTGCCTGTGTAGAGTTGTTCGGATTAGTTTTGAGTATGTTTGCTTTTAAGATACGCAGGGTATCCACGAGTTAGCTTTGCTTGCTGTTAGAGGTTTGACTTTCAAAAGGCTCTAATATTCTGCCTCTGACCTTTTGCCTGCACAGATAAGGGCAAAAACTCTTTGCCGTCCTTGCAGGCACAAGATGTTCATTTTCAGGTGTGAGATTTCAATGTCGTGAAGAGCCTCTGCTATGTTTTGTGTGCACAAAGGCTTTTAGATTTAAAGAAAACAGGTACAGTGTCTGAGGCTATCTCTAAAGAAAAAATAACAAATCAGTCCCTAAATCTCAGGGTAATGTTTAAATATGTCTTTGCTGTGGTTATCCATATAAGCAGCACACACACCCCCAGATACACTTGAATCCACTGAGTATATCTGTCTGTCACTAGAGAGAAATAGGTATGTATTTCTCTTTCACTTCCTGTGTGTGTGTATAACCCAACACGCTGTAACAAGCAGTCGTAGATCCCATTTTGTACATACAGATTAATGTTTCATCTTCATCTTACTGTTCACACAACCAGTCTGACACATATTAAAGGGTAATACCCAACTATCAATGAGAAGTCTACACCTTCATTTTCACAATGTTTAGGCAGAGGAAATTTCATCTATAAGGTCAGAGCTTTAGTCTGAGGGAAAGAAAGAAAAAAAAAAAGCTGCTTTAGTAAGATACAGAGGGAAACAGATGTCTGCATTTAATGGGGCTGCTGCAGGGGAATTTGCCCCCTTACAGAACACTGGGGCAGCCAACCCTGCCACTGCCAGACCTAGTGGAGAAGACCTTGGGTGATTCTGATCTGTGGGAGGGAATTGAGGAAGTGGCTATGGTTCACTTGGCTTCAGGGCTTATCCTCAGTGGTCATTCTGGAAGCTCCAGAAGTGACGAAGAACATAGAGCAGCTAGTGTTACGACGGTCCAAGCGGCTGTGGGAAAGACATGAAGGGAGGGCTTCAGCAGTCTCTGGCTGGTTTCAAGTGGCAGCCTATGTTAAATGCTAGTTTTAATACATGGTGACATTATGCACAGAGCAGCTTGACAAGTTCTGACCTGGTATCTTCCCATTTTTGGTGACTTATCCCAAGGGGAAGAAGGGGCTTGCTTGTTTTTTGAAAAGCCTGAGGCAAACCCAGCTCCAAGAAAACCAGGGAGAGATGCAATCACGAGGTTAAACTTGTGAGTGAACAAGAGACAAATCGCTGCTGGCAATATCCTTTATTAGCTTATGAAACTATTAAGTAATGTGTTGAATAGCATATTGTTTAAAACAACATGTAATAAGAACTGAAGAATGAGATTCAGATTTTAGTTTTATTCAGAAAATCTCCTGAGAGTAATGTGGAAGCAAGAGGCTCAGCCCTGCTTCGCCGGGGAAGTGAAACACGAGGTGTTTGTGGCTGCGGT
This sequence comes from Coracias cyanogaster, assembly GCA_033124195.1. Taxonomy (NCBI): domain Eukaryota; kingdom Metazoa; phylum Chordata; class Aves; order Coraciiformes; family Coraciidae; genus Coracias; species Coracias cyanogaster. Next base: position 59,114 of record JAVSBS010018000.1, read on the forward strand.
GGCTTGTCGAACTCGAACAGCTTCTGATGGAAAATGCCACTGCTTGCATTTTGTACAGTGTAGTCTCCCTAAAAGTGGCATTTACCAGCTGGGAACTGTTGTGCTAGCTGCTGTGCATGTCACGTGCAGCAGAAGCTGGAATTAGATTGTGCTTTTGAGTACTTTTGGTTCCACTCTGGATATCCGCTCCCTTAAATGCTGTGTTTTGCCACATGGTGAACTGTAAAAGTATGCCCGCTACCACATGACCAGATGAGGTAAGACAGGGAGGGCTTGTTCAAGGGGATCAGACAGTCACTGAAAGGAGGAAGATGTGCAAGCAGCACTTCTCTTGGGAACAGTCGCTTCCTGAGAAAGCTTTTGGCCTCTTTGTGTCCCTGAGGGTACCAAGAGCTTCACAGGAGAGTCACAGATCACCTTAAACTGCTGACTCACTCGACCATACTATCTCCTGGGTTACTTCACCACCTTTCATCCTTCAATGATGTATACTGCCAAGAAACCTTCTCTGGTTGGAGGTGGGAGGATGTAAAGGACCTCTGGGCAATGGGAAAGAGCATAAGTAGTGAATATGCCGTTTCTACCCCTTACAGTAATTTTGGCTGACAGATGAGGTAGCAGGTCCTGCATGGGCTGCATCTGATGTTTTTATGCTGTAGAGAAGGCATTTCCCCTGCCTTGCCTGCCTGCCTGGCGTTCTGCAGCAAAGACTCTCATGGGAACAAAGGCAGAAATTAGGAAATTGCTTAAAGAAACAATAATGCCCCTCCCAGAAGCAGATCAGCTCTTGAGCCTCCGCAGGTGATACTACTCTGCTGTCCTAAGTCAGGCCCGTACAGATACTTATAAGATCTTTATGATTATCTTTTAGATGATGATAAAGAGCTTTTGATCCCTACTATCACAGGAGCGTTCTGATACCATCTCTTACGGGATGATACTGGGCTCTAATTTGGCTGCCTTCTAATTGGCATGACTAGGATGTCTGGTGTCTCATCAGGGCGAATTGTCTGAAGAGCGAAAGTGCTTCGTGCCTTCATTAGAGTATCTGCCTCATGAAAAACATTGTTATAATAGCAGCCTCCAGACATACCACGGCGGGACTGGGAACCCTGTTGTGCCAGGTAATGCACATTGAAATAACAGAAAGATGAATCCTAGATCCATGAGGATGACAGAGAAACAGGAGCACAGGTAGCAACAAGACCATTACCTGTAGCTCAGTAAATAGAGCCTGGGCATAGCAGACGTTTTATCAGTATTGATTGTGTCGGGGGAAGCAGAGGAGGAACAACGTGTGGTTCAGTTGGTGTTTACAGAAAGTTCCTGTGGTGTGACAGGGAAAATGGGACAAAACACAAAGGGTGATTCTGAATCACAGAGACTAAGAAGTACATCACTAGCAGTGTCAAGGCAAAAGCCCTGTTCACAGTTATCATGGGAAAGCTGGTGGGTGGATTGAAAAGGGCCTTCAAGGTAAAGATGTTGGTGTTTCTGAGCACTGAGACATTACAGACAGCGAAGGAAGGTAAGAAGGTGGTGGAAGAGGATGCATGTAGTGGAGTGCCTGTAGCTATACAGTCAGAGAAGAAGCCCAGTCTTCTCTGGGCTGAGAAGAAGCCTGGAGGAAAGGGTATGTTTGGTGGGATGGATTCACAGGATGTCCAGCAGGGCACAGGAAGGCTTCAACGGGGAAACATCTTTGTAATATTGAGCATAACTGTTGGATGGGTACTCATCACAGGGTGCTAGGAAAAGGAGCTGACTATTTTGGATAGAATGTAACTAAAGTGAAAAGCTACTTTATCTACTGAGTGAGGAATTCTCACCTCTGAGGAACACTAGACATCACCATCACCTTCAGTAGTGGCAGTCGATCTGTGTATCGCAGTAGTGCTTTGGGAACTGATGGCGCGTGGCACCTGGCTTTGCTGAGCAATGCACTAACAGGTCTTGCCCAAAGCACTTACAACCTAAAAAGGTGCTGATGGGTGCAGATGGGTTCGGGGGCATATGTGATGGCAGATGCATTAGCAGACATCACATCAATTCAACTGTGTGGGTTTATTTATGAAGCTGCCAATGAAGTTTGTCCTGAGATACTCAGAGAAGATGGGTTAGCAGTCCTTCAGCTGCTAGCGGGTATCTTGGCAAACTGCAGAAGGTAAGGGAAGGCTCCAGAAGGTGGCACATCTTGAAAAGGGAGGTGAGATGAAGAAAAGAGAGAGAGGGAGAAAGTGTGTTATATACCACTTAATACAAAATACTAAAAGGAATAATTGTGCTATTTCTAAGTGTCTGCAGGATAACATAGATATAAGTTCCAACTGACATAACTTGGTCAAGAGCAGTCAAATCAAATGATAACTGGTATCATAGGGCATTCCTATAAATATCATGGCATTCCTGTAAATACTCAGCTATTCATTGGGTTGATGCAAAGCTACTGAGTGAGGTAACTAATGATTCACTGCTCTGTTAGATGGTGGCCGTCCTAGGTCTGACACTGTTCAGTATGTTTAAGGACGTGGGTAACAGAATCAATGTGTGCTTATGACGGTTGCGAGTATTACCGAGCTAGAACGCCTGTGGGCACACTGCAAGACAAGAATAGAAACAAGGGTTATGTTGAGAAAGTAGAAACATAGTTTAAAAATAGTATTTTTGTTACATAGAGGTAGAAAGTTCTGTTATGTGTGCAAAAATAATCCAACGCACAGGAATGGAAGCGGGGAGGTAACAATCTGGAGCTCACAAACTAAATACAAACGTAAAATAATTGTGCAAGAAACTCATGATACTGATTGCTGTGTACAGGAGACTGTCTCAGGTGAAGTGGGGAAGTCCTTCCACTATACCTGATGCTAGCACCACTTCATGTCAAGTACTATGTGCCAGTTTTGAGCACTAAATTTGAAGGAGAATTGGACCAAATTAGGACAAATTCCTACAAAAGCAAGAGTTGTCTAGAGAATATGACCAGTCAGAAATGGTAAAAAATGGGGAAAACATGGTCTAAGTCTTCAAGTGCATAAAAGCTTGCTGAAAGGAGACTGAGTAATCTGCTTGTGTCCATATTATATAGGAGAAGAAGTTAAGGATTCAAATTGGAGCAAGGAAGATGTAACTCAACCAATAAGGAAAAAATGGAGTGGAAGAAGCACAGCCAAGCCATAGGATAGGTTGTCTAAGGAGACTGAGAGCTGCCCTGGCTTTGGAAGGTTTTAAGAACAGGTTAGATGCATATTTGTCAGGAAACAGTTCATGTGACATGGATCTTGTAACAGATCTTGCCTTGCAGCTGAAGGATAGACTAGATGACATCTTGAGATCTCTCTCAGCCTTATTCTCTATCCGTAAAATTGGACAAAATCAAGTGAGGGCAGCCAGTGGAGAGAAGGGGAGAAGATTATGGGAGAAACAGCTGTTGGCATGGAAAGATGGGGTGTAGGTAGGATGCAGAGAATTGAAGTAGCCCATCCTGCAGGAGGGAAGGAAGCTTGTTCAGCATCCAGGGGCCTTGCTTTATCTGTGCTGCATTTGCACAGCTGGACAGTCTGGCTTGCTCATTTCAGAGGTTTCTCTGCAAGATCATGAGGTGAATGTGAAGGGAAATGCAGGCATCGGCTGGCAAAACATCTAGCTTTGGCCTCAGAGCAAAACTTGTGCTTTCTCTTTTTGTGGTTTTTAGCTGACGTAAGCTTTACAGCATTTTCTTGCTCAAACAACTAGTCTGTCTCTGGTGAGGTACAACAGTGACTTGAGAAAATCCCTGAGCAAAGAAAGTTTGTGGGCTTTCATAATGTGCCTGCGTTTGCAGACTTCAGCTCTTGGGAGAGCATCATCCCTTTCATCTCCTATGCCTTTATGAGGCTTCTCAAACGTGCCTTCAGAGACATTTGCCTGCTTTTGTGATCAGGGCCATGCTCCTCTAAATGAGACCACAGCCCTCCAGAAATGCATCTGACAGCTCCACAGCGTTCTGTGGCCGGGTGGCCCAGCTCTACACCAGCACAGCAGCTGAGCCCTGAGGGACTCTGGGGCAGTAATCCTCCCCAGCTGGGTCTGCCTCCTCCTGGGTCCCTAAACTGGACGCTGACTAGGTAACAAACTTTTCCTAGGGGCAGGACCATGCGTGATTTGAGGATGACCAGCTTAACTTCTGCTCTGAAATAGCCTTCCGTAAATTTTAGTTCATTAGTGTCCAGAAACAACTGGGAAAGGTTGAACTGTCTTTCCTTATGGCTCTTACATGGCTCTAAGGGTGTTAGCACTGTTCTTGTTCCTCTCTTAAACCACACAGAGGCTCCACATTTGTTGGAAAACTGAATTTTGGGTGCAGTGTGAGCCAATTAAGAAGTGGAGAACCTAGGGGCTGGAGCCAGCAGAGGAGCTGAAGCTCTTCTCTTGATCCAGCTCTGCTCACTGTATAGACAGGATTTTTCTTCACAGAATATTTAAATAGAGGGTATTTCACTTCCCCATACCTCTGGATACTGCTCACCCCTGGGTAGCAGGTGTGAGGACAGCAGGGTGGCACTTTCAGCCCTTTACTCTAGGAAGTGCTTCATGTTTTTCTTGTCTTACTCAGATCTCTGTCCTGGTAGAGGATGATGAAAGTGGCTGGCCCCAGTGGAGAGCACAGTCAGCATCAGCAGGGATGAGTCAAAGTAAACCTCATGTCAAAGACTGTCAATTAACCCTGTGGTTTTAGCAGTATTTCTGTGTGACCAGACGCTACAGACCGTTGTGCTCAGTCACCTGCAGCACCTGCAGGCACCAAGGCCTACGCAAGGGCGGCTGCTCCTAAAGGGGTGGAAGGCAGGCGGGAACCAGACTAAGGCTGGGCTGCTGCAGTGTGGGCACGGGAAGAGCAGGAGCCGAGGGCAGCCGCGGCGAGGAGGGGATTGCCTTTGCCACACCGCACAAAGCTGTGTCCAGTTTTGATTAGGCCGCTGCTTGTCTCTAAGGGGCTGTGCAGCAGATGGGAAGAGGGAGCAGAAAGGGAGACCTTGGAAAATAGGTAGATTTATGAGTCTTGATTCATGTTTCTGCATCTCCCTCACGTGAGGGCAGTGACACTGTGACTCTAGCTGAACAAAGATGCATTTTTCACCATAGAATGGTAACTTAAAACAGTGAGGGCAGGAAGATTGCTCTCTGGAGACCAGACTAAACAGAATTCCTATTTACCCAGGCTGGTCACACATCCTGGGACCAATCAGCATATCACGCAAGTGTGAGCTGAAGCTAATTACAACTTTCTTACATATAACCATGCACATAAATAATCTGTCAACAGAGAGAAGCATGCCTTCCCCTGTGGCTGCTGGTGACTCCGGAAGAGATCCCGACCCTCCTGCAGAGCCAGCCTGGATTTCCATAGCAAGGCAAAAGCAGAGAGGCATGCAGCAGGAGCAGGACCTCGACAGAGAGAAACTTGTGGCTCCGGATGTTAGGTCAGATGCAGAGAAACAGAATAAAGAGAAGGAACTAACAGAGGTACATAGAATACAAATCTGTGATGCTTTTGTATCACCTTCCTGTGCTATTCTTTGGATCTGCTGCTAGATTACCAATCGTGCCATAACGATTACAGATATTTAACGAATGTAATCATAAGTGACAAAGACCCTGCTCTCAGAAAAGTGTTACCAATTCAGAGTTCTCTGTTGAGATACATAATTTTAGATCTCCAAGAAATCCTGGAACTATGCGAAGTGGGTAGAATTTCTTGGGTGCTCAATACATACTTGCCATCTAACGTGTGTATTACATGCTAAAATACCCAAAATGAGGTGCCAAATTGTACAGTCTCAGATCTCGCTCAATACAGAGCGAATACATTCTCTTTAACTATCCTTCTAAGCACAGCATTTCATTGAACCTCATATACCTCCTGACTGATTTAACACTGAATGAACAGCTCGGTCCCAGAAGCTCCTAGATAACATTTTTTAGAGCCTTGAGGAGTGAAATAGGATAAAAATAACTTTTGCACTTGCGGACAGTGCCAAGATATAAATTCCGGTTCTCTGTATATGGGTAACTCGGGCGCCCATGTGGTGCCATGGAACATGGGCTGACGCTGCCTCTTCAAAGATCCCATGCAAAAGAGGGTGATGCCTGTAGCAAGTGATCTTCCCAGATGACAAAGCTGTGCCAGCAGAAGCGCTTGGCATCAATCCAGAATGCTCACAAGGCTTCCCTGGTACGGGGCTAGCTCATGGAGGCAGCAGCGTGTAAGTGCTGCCTGTATCGCCTCCTGCACAGTAAGAACGCGGCACTGAGGCAGGAGCTGTGTGTCCTATACCAGTACAGCATTCCCAGTGCAAATGGCCTACTTTCTTGCTTCAGATGGTACTGTTAGAAACCCAGATAGCTGTACTCTATCCTGGAATAAGAGAAGATCTCTAAACGATGAAAAATAGCAGTGGTTAGATAAACAAGAAATAATGCCTAATAAAATGTTCCGGCAAGATTATGAACTGCAATAATGCTCAGCATTGTCATAGCGCTTAGAACACCAAGGGTTTAAATGATCCCAAAATACAGTTTCTGTGTCAGAATAGGAAACTCCAGATTTTAGCTGGCAACCTTCCCTAAAATTCATGCCATGCATTTTAGTTCCCTATATCAGCTAACAGAGAAATATGCCAAGATGCTCCTGTCTGCAGCGTGTGAGGCTTGGTGCCACTTTACTACTCCCACTTTCTCCTTCTCCCACATGGCACCAGGCCCTGTCACTTCAGGGTAGTTTTTGATACTGGCAAGAAAATCCATGGGAGGACGTGTTTGATTTCTTTTTATATGGAAAATCCATTTACTGCCAACCATCCAAAAATACAGTGCCCTAGCCCACAAAATCTGGGAGGTGGAAGAGAAACATGAGAGAACAAGGATGATTCCAAATCCTATGTAGGTAAGTAGGGGTGTGCAAAGGGCTTGGAATACATTTTGAACTGAAGACTGTAATAACCTGTTCATAGATACCACCGTGAATAAAAGATACAGAGGGATAGTTTTAATTTGTATGGTATCATGGATGCAAACATGAAGCTACTGGAGCTTTCTGAACAGGTGTCTGCTCAAGGAAGAGGTTTGGGACCAATGTGTGATGGGCACACATGGTCTCTGGACTGTGACAGGCACCATGTCCACTCCCTTTGGCCATGTTCTTCCAAGCTGGACTCATTCTCTCTGCATTACTTGGATTTTTTCCTTCTCTGTGCCTAGGGATCAGTGAAGCAGCAATGGAGCAAACCTTCACACTTGGCACCTAAAACCACTTCTGAAGAGCAGAGGAAAGAGACAAAGTCGGAAGTGAAGGAGCCGCTGCTGAGAAGCAATTCGCTGTCACATTATGTCTCTGGTAGGGAACAAAGTGCTTAAAATGTTGACTGTTATCTCACAAGCTGGTTGGAGGAAAGCCTGCTTGAGTGTGCCGGCAAAGGAGTAGGGGCTAGATCCTAAACCTAGAGACTATCTTTTCCCTAGCCCCACATCAGCAAGGGCAGACTGTTTCCTCAGCACTCATATCTGGGGTTTTGTTTGGTGGCATATTCTTTTGACCACTTTGATTACAGAGTAGTCAAAACCTGAGTTGAATGAAATGTCAGTCGATAGCAGTAGGCCGTTTCCCAGGATGGGGTCCCAAATGCACTATCCCAGAGTGAAATTATGTTCAATAGCATTCAGTTTTAATGTGGTTTCCTCAGCAAGCTGGAATGATGTGATCACAAACTGTCTGCCCATCAGTACTCCCACAATAACTTCAAATCTCTTTGGTAAATTCCCATTTAAAAGGAGTGCAGAAGCTTTGAAGGTAATAAAATTCCTGTGAGCTGGGGGCTGGGTGAAGGAGGAATTCAGAAATGAATGCTCTTGCTCAGGAGAAGACTCTGTTCTTTGGCCTGGGTGTTAACACAGGGCACAGCAAGGAATCCAGGTCACCATGTTTGGTTTGGTAAATTTAGGGTCCAAAAGATACTAGTGATGAGAAAAACACTGTGTTCTTTTGAGCACATAATGGTTATCTCCTCAGTAACCTATCAGAAGAAGCTTCCATGAGAACTGTAAAGATTTTCTACCACAGGGCAAGGAATGGGAAGTTCTTGGTGAAAGAACTAGGGTGTCTGGCTCCACAGCATGCAAACATGAAACGTCCATGTGTTTCATTCACAGTAGCTCCATCACCAGCACTGGTGGATAAAGAGGAAATAAGCCACTTGAAGAAAGACAGTAATGCTGCTCCAGATCAACCGTCATGGATGGAACTGGCCAAAAAGAAATCGCAAGCTTGGAGCGATATGCCACAGATTATAAAATAGAATGATGCGAGCAAATAGCATCTTTCATAATTAAGTCAGCTACTTATTGGAACTTCTAGAGACCAGCTAATCACAGTGAAGAGTCTCTTGATGCAGGAGGAGGGTTTTATTATACAGCTGTGGAGAAAGTGTGCAATAGGTGCAGTCAAAAAGTTTACCTTCAACTTTGTAGCAATCAGGATTGCAATGGCAATGGATTACTTAAATTATGTTAAGGGCATACTTACACTTTGGAAAATAAAACTTTTGCCTTACGTATTTCCTGCGTTTTCTGCTTTTAATGGTGTTTGCAACAAAACAAGGTCTTTTCTGAACTTCTGTTGTTGCTGGGTACTTCTTTTTGTTATGTTTTTTTCTGTTTACATTTATAAATTGTGCACTAACATCCTGATTCTGTTCATGTGTTTCACTGGAGTTGCCTGACGCTCTTCCTATCAAAGCTGTTTGGCCCACGGAGGGATTAATGAGTAGCTGCTAGTGAGTACTCCATTAGAATGTGTTGCTTGGGCTGCGTGTTTGCTGAGCTGAGCCAAGTGGTCCAGCTTCTGGGCTTAGGTTACATTTCATGAGGCACAAATATGCACATTTATGCGTGACCACGAATAAAAATTCCTGAGCTCCTTCTGCGAGCATCCTTTGTCGCACAGTGTTTGCAAGGAGGCGAGCAGTGAGGAAACTGAACTGCAGTTGGAAGCTCATCAATGTATCCACAGCTGCTTTTCTACCTGAATTTATCTAGTTGCAACTGGCTTTCCTTTATGTGAAATCATCGTTCTCAATTAGGAGGGTAATATTAGTAGCAATGGACAACATGAATTTATTTAAAAAATAAGAACTGAAAAGCCTTGCTTTAGAGTCCAAACTGAAGTGCTGGGAAAAACTGTGAACTTCATTATGGCGCCAGCTTCACATCTCACCCTCTACATAATCTTAATTATTCTCATTAAAAACCGGTAATGTAGAGCATCTCTGTACTTTACTACCTTTATATAAAATTCTCATGCTCATTGGCCTGAGTCTCCCCCACCAGTCTGGGACTCATGCTGGTGAAGTCTCCTAGGCTCTTCACCTGCTTGAGAGGAGAAATCATTGCTGCTGATGAACCAAAATCACCCTGAATATATATTTAATACCTCTCTGTGAATTAAAGAAGCAAGCAACAAATCCCGTTAGGGAATTTCTTTGAAATTAAATGCCCCACTGCTAAGGCAAGCATTTCACTTTGTGTGTGTACGTGTGAAGTAACCACCTGAGCACTGCGCTCCCTGGTTTTATTTATGTTTATATTTGTGCTTTTGTTTTTCTTGTCGCATTAACATCCTTTTTTGGAAAAATGTAGGGAGGCTTTAGGAAACCTCGGGTTTCCTAACACCTGCATATGCAGTTTTGAAATCTTGTCTTCTCTAAGGAAGGAGGAAAATCTGAGCTCCCTTGGCAACGCTAACCACGTTAATTTGTAATGGATAAAGAAGCAGGGCACTGGAAAGGTGTGCATATCCAAGACACTGATAACAGTTTTCAGACAGGTTGTCCTTCACCATTGAAAATAGGGGGAGGAAAACCAAGTTTTACATCAAAGCGTTTGGATAAAGGCAGTCAGCTTGCGTGGCTGCTGAGGTGGGCCTGCATGGCTGCAGAAGGCCTGACGCAGGCCCTGCACAGACCCTCTCCAGCCTGTCACAGCAGCTGTCAGCAGTCCCGATGCAAACGGGTTTCTGCCAGTCGTCCCAGGGTCTTCTCCTTTATGCAGATGGGAAGAGGCGGTGTGGGCGTACCCGCTGAAATCAGAAGTGGCAAGACAGCTCGCTGTTAAACAAATCCGCAAAAGAAATAGTAACTTAATTACAGGACATGCAACCTTGGGCTCAATTGCCTGAAGGTTGGTTGTGTGAACAACTTCCACGCTGCTCTCCCATGAGCAAGCAGGCACAGTCCTTCATCTCAAGTGATTTCTTTTTGGTGTTCAAGTCATGCTCTAGGGCCGACAGCGGAAATAGGTACTTTTCTCAGATACAGTCAAAAACATCTTAACTCCCTCTCTCCAAAACACCCTTTCTGTAATAAATAACTAATTAGCATAAAGTGTGATTTTAAGATACGTTATTACCTTTTGTAGCAATCTTGGTAAAAAACAGTCTCTATATTAAAGTAATATAATATATTAAAAAAGAAGAGATTTATATTCTCTAATCATTGCCACCCCATGCAAAGAGCACAGTATTTTCAGGGAAGGTAGTTAAAGGTTAAAGGTAGTTAAAGTCTGCTTACCAGTCTCTCCCTGTTTAAAATGATTAAAACTCTGTTGAATCATGACTGAATTCCTGGACCATGACCTCTGCAGCTGCATGAGGAAAAGTACAAATCTCTTGGACTCTCTCCTGTTTTCATAGTTGGATGCTCAAGAAAAATGGAAAGGTGGAGGTATCATGGCAAGACCTGCACACTCTCAGAACAAGTCTCGTGTCCCCATCTCTTGCAGACATGTCAAGGAGATGAGGTGAAGGGGCAACCAGCTCTTCACAGAGCGCAGCTCTATACCTCGTGCGGCATTTGGGATCCGAATCTGGAGGCATGCCGAGCTGGGAGGCGTGGGATGGGCATCAGCCTGTGTTTTGTCATTAAGCGTGACGTGGCGCAAGTATTGCTGCCTTAGGGTTTCTGCTGGCTTGATTCTCTTCTGGTTTTTAGTGCTGAGTGGGTGCAAAGTACTGCTGTGAGCAGTGACAGCCAGCTTTGTGGATCCTTACAAGCCCATGAGCAACCTTTGCCCACCTCCAAGGGAATGGCTCTGCAGCCCCACAGGCAGCTCAGGCCTACATGAAACAAACTCTGCATCTTGACCAATGCTGCCATAATTATGGAGGAATTTAAGTATCTCAGATATGCTTTAGAGAAGCAGTAACATGATGTGCTTTTTTTCACACAACACGTAATTACACTGGAACTGATTGCCATAGGAGGATGTAGACATCAAGGGTTTAGCTGATGTCAAAAAGCAGCTAGACAAATCAGTGGAAGGCAAAATCCATCAATTGCTACTCAACATGAAAGCCAAGGCCTTGGTGTGGGACATTGCAAAATGGGAGCCGGTGTGACTGGTGGACTTGTCTTCTTCATATTCTCCTACCACTGCCCATGGCCTGGCCTTTGTGCAAGAGACTACTCTTGGCTACCCAGACCTCTGGTAGGCTAGGGGAATTTTTATTTTCTCATGGCATTGGTCTGTACCCAGATTTCTTCATTCTAAGTCAAAGAGTCATGCAAGTAGGTGTTGCTATAGCTGTCTTGTCAACAGGTAGGCAGAAAATAGTTCTAGAGACCATGTATTCTTTGGACAAATGGCTCATTTGTGTCAATGGAAAGATGGAAATACAAATATATTTTTCTTCTCTGTATGATTTATGTTTCACACTGGCTACCATCAGAAAAGCCTTTCAGATCTGATCAGCTTTCCTAAGGACATCATTGTCCTTTTCCAGCTGAGAAGCAGTAAGACTGACTCAGGCTGGTCCATTTTGCTCAGGCAGCTGCAATATATATTGTTGGTGTAGAACATCTAACAGGGAAATAAAATGTAAAAATTCACCCTTTGTTCGTGACTCATGCACATAAACTAACAAGTTTGCATTACAGTCAAAGAACAACAACAAAATAGACTTGAAAAATAGAAGTTTCCTCTCCCAGAAGTGCTTCATGAAACATTTTTGCCTCTCTGTCTGGCAAGCAAGGTGATGTTCTGCAAGCAGTCGTCGTCCTCAGTGGTGAAGGACCTTGCCCAATGCAAATGCAATCGCATATCAGGCATCTTTCAGTGCTAAAAACTCTAGATTCGATGATTTACACCATTTACTAGCTGGATTATCCTAATTAGCTACCTCCTAATGTTTAGTAATATTAAGTAAAAAATTACAACTGAAGGATTTTTACTGTACAGCGAAGTGTAATAAGGTTTTAAGGCCAAAATATCCCTCTGGCCTTTACTTTGATACGGTGTTTTGCACTGCGTTGCTTTGGACAGTAAAAAGGTTTCCTAAATCTGTTGTATTTTTTTTCAAGATGAAGAGGAATATAAAATCTTGATGCCAGTGAAAATATCCAGCAGCAGCGTAGCAAGCAGCTTGCTGTAATTTTGCAATGCCGTTAATTCCCTCTTAGTCTCAAGGAGCATAATAAACTTGCCAAAACGTTTGCTTTGTATACATGATGAGCACTCTGCTGTGGGTAACGAAGGTTTAATTACAGGACTCTGTGTTTGTGGTTAGAAGATAACTTTTGTACTGTTACAGAGACAAAAAAGAAAAAAAGCCATTTGTGAATGCTGGGCAGTGCTGTATGTCTCATAAAACCCTGTGGGGAATGTAACCCTGTGTAATCCAGCGCTGAGTGGCTGCACAGGATTAACTCTTCTGGGAGAAGGCATCTGAGTTCCCAGTAGGCACAGGTCTCCACATACTCCTGATGTTCGCCAAGACGCCCAACAAGCGACAGGAACTCTGAGTTTTTACAGTGTGGGCTCTTTTATTGTCTGTCTTCACGGAATAAATACCACGTGAAGATTTTGATGGATTATTACTCACAGATAATTCTCCGCATCATGTTACACTTCAAAGCCAGTCTGATGGGACAGATATTCATAGCCCATTCAGATCTTCTTCCTTTGCAGTATCTTGCAGCACCTTTGCTGCAGATTGTAGTTCTCTGTGTGCGCTGGCTGTATTCCCAGAAGAAAACCTCTCTAGCTCACCTAAGGCAGCTTAAATGCAGCTCATTCAAGAAAATGTTGAACTATGTCCCTCTCTGGGATCCCAAATTGCCCTCTTAAGAACTGTTAGGAATGCAGCTACAGCTAAGATTGTGTAAAATATTACTGAAGCAAAGTGATAGAGGACAATTTTCCTTCCTCCCTCTTTCCTTCCTTTCCTCCTTCCTTCTCTCCTTCATATACCTTCACAATGAGTATGCACATTGCTGATTTATTTTTGCTTTGTTTATTGACTTATTTGCATACTGCAACGGCAGATGTTGCAGGTTCATCATTCTACTGAAGCCTATTCAAGGATGCTGAGCCAGGTACTGCGCTATCTTAATGCACTGTAGCAAGTAGTCCCCATTTCTTCCCAAATATGGTTTGATTTCTAAAGTTTAGAATTGATATGTAATTTATTATCTTGCCTTTGAAAGTCAGCTCTGCCTGAGAAACACTTCAGGAAAAAAAAGGAAAAAGAGAGAAATCCCTGTTTACTGTTTACTGGAAAACGGCACTTTGCTCCAGTGGGTCCTGCAACAATTACCAGCGCATGGCTTCCACGCTGTCACTTGTCGCCCATGCTGGCAGCTCCAGGATGACAAGGTAACTGGGCCACCTGTGCTGCTCTTGGGCCAGACTGCAGAAAAGCATGGCCTCATCAGAGATGGAGAGGAGGCAGAGGAATCCAGCAAGACCTTCCTATGGCCAGCCAACACCCGTGCTGCCCTCCTCAACCAGTAGTTGTTATCAGACCACATTGAGGTGAAGCAAGAGTATTTGTCTCTGGGCTCTAATTCCAGACATGGGACTATTTGTGTGAGTGACAGCGCAAACGCTGTAAAGATATCAACACCGTGTCAGAAACTGAAAGTCTCTGAACTGGAGAGTTAAGTTTGCCCCACATCATGCTCTGGTGATCATGTCTCCCAAAGAAATCCTATTCCTAGGTTATTTTTATTCCTTCTCCCCACCCCTGAACTTAACCAGACTATCAGCAAACCCTTCCAAACTATTGCCTACATCGAAGAACCAAAGAGGACTACGTGGAAAGAGCAGAGGAAAACACCCATAGTTATGACAAGAGGAGAATTCGGTTAATAACCCTTCAGGAAAATAAAAGCCACCTTTCTCAGCAGAAATAACAGAGACTCTTTAATAAGCTGTTGGCTCATCCTCTCCACACTCAGCACTGGAGATAATTTTGATGGGCAGGCTGCCTGCAGACAAGGCAGAAGAATAAGGCCCTGAGCCTGTCCAGGCAAAGCAGACATCATCTTCCCCATCTGGCCACTCCTTTAAACAAGTGGTGTCTTCTTTTAACTCCTTTGCCTCTTCCTGCAGCACTCACCTCAAGTATGCAAAAGGGGTTGCTTTTTGCTTAATGAAGCCTTTTGTTTGGTTCATGCTTTATTTTGAACCACAAAAAAAAAGACTCCCAAGTAAGAGGAGCTGTGGCGCGAGTCAATCCCCACCCCCTGCCCTTGTGGCATTGCACATCTCACCAGTATGCTCTCTCAAACCCCCAGGCTGTGTGGGCGTTCAGTAAATCCAGCTCCAGCGCTCACAGGACCCACTGGGAAACACAAGGGCCAACTGAGAGAAGGTCCCACCGGGCACGCTGCAAACCATACACTGGGTGATGCCACATGAACCCCGGCTGGCAGGCATCCCACTGGACCACAAGGTCTTACCAGGCCTCAGCCCAAATCTCGCATAGAAGCTCAAGGTGAGCATAAATTCACACTTACTAACGGGTGTGCAATATGCACGTGAGTGTGCGATCACCACGGGCTAGATGTGCTACACGTGCTTTTGTGCGGCACGGGAATTGGGTGGCACAGCCTGCGTGCTGTGGTGGTACAATCTCGGAACGAAGAAAAGCAGTGCAAAGAAAAGAAGTCGAAGCAAGAGATAACAGAGGCAACCTTTCCTCAGCAGGGAATTCCTACTGCCCGGTTCCTTCACTGCCTCTTCCTTCTCCTCTGTGATTTTCTCTTTGTTTTCCCGGTGCAGGGAAGCAGCCTGCAGCCGGCTACCTGCTGCCAAAGGGCGGCTGTGTTTCTTCGGCATCAGATCCAGCTACTGAGCTTGGCCCATCAGTGGAGAGCAGGGCACGAGGAGCCTGGGGCCAGTGCAAGACACTTTTGATGGTGGATTGTGCTGTCAGCTGCTTTCCAGAGAGACACTGAGCTTTTGAATTGCCTTTTTGTGCCACAATTTCCCCGATTAATGTGAGGATATAATTTATCCTACCTTGTGATCATGGACAGGAGATCGGGGGAGGCAGATTTTACTGTGACCTACTTCCTTAAAGCAGGGTGGGAAGGAGGGTTTTGCTGTGGCTTAGGAAAAAGGCAGCATTTGCTGTCAGTGCCTATTTATGCGGCCTTACATTTTCATGCGGGGGAAGCAGAGGGCGGTTATTCAAACAGGTAGCCTTGTGCTGGTTTCTCCGTTTGCTTTACCTCATTGCGCAAACAGCTCCTTAAATCTACCTACCAAAATAAGCCGTACCCTCCCCAGCTGCTGTTTGACGTGACCCCTGGCACAGTGCTGCAAAATAATGATGCTCAGATTGAGTCTTAGAAGTTACACCAAGGATATGGGAGGAGAAGAGGAGGTTTCCTTGGCTGCTTTTATGTAATTGATGGACAAAAACGAGTCTCTTAACTGCAGGTGTGTCTCAGAAATTGGCACGAGGAATTTGAACTCCTTGTTAGCAAGTAACAGATGAGTTTCAGAGAGGGCAGAAGGACACAAGCTTAATTTCTTGCATAATGTTATTGAAATACAACCGAAGTATAAGGTTAAATTTAAAAGGGAGAATAAAAATCTCCATTTTTGCCTAAATAAAATAACCTTTGAATTTTATTCTCTTCTTATATGTAAGGTAGTAAGTTCCCAGGACACAAGACATTCTTCCTCCTAAATAAGTGGGTGATGACTCCAATCGCTGAGCCTGAATTCTGCCTTCCCTTCAAGCAACTTAGTACAATTTGGAGCTTTTACATGTGGGCATGGAAATGGTTTTGATCAAACTGGAGGAGGCCAGTGTGTGACGACCAGTGCCCGCCTCTTCCTCTGCAGCCTGTGAGTTTTACTTGCTTAAAAGACCCTCCGAGTCATGCCTGGTGCTGGGGACATCCCCAGCATGTTCAGCAACTCCAGCCCAGTCTCTGCCCATTCATTTCAGGGGAACTGCTCAATTTACTCGCCAGGATAACTGAGGTCAGAGCTGGCTCCTCTTCCATATCAGCAAGCGAGGGTGCAAAAATGACCCTCTTTCCTAGGTCATCAAGGCAGATGCTTTTATTCTGTGCCTCTGGGTACTCTTCTGAATGCTGTTTTACTTTTTTTCAGCCTTGTTAGGAATTGCATAGAGGAGCCCCATGAAGAACGCTCCCCTCCTCCCAGGACCTCCCAGGTCCCACACAAGGGGCACAAACATGGGCCACTCACCTGGTGCATGGGGTCTCGCTGTCTTCCAGCTGGCAACGTGCTGGAGCAGGAGCCTGCAGATGCCTTCTCCAGCCTGCAGCACCACGCGTGGTCCTCTGGCTGACCCCACATTTTACCTTTCATAGACACAAGACTCACTTCATCTGACTCAATATAATTGAACTGGTCTTCTCAAAATTATATACATTGATTAATGAGTGTATTAAGCTATTGAATTCTGGCTCCCTGACCCCTCCAAGGTACAGCCACTGAACTGTTATGCTTTTAATCATATTCTGCTCAGTTGCACGTAGGAGTTGACGCTGATGTTTGCCATGCTCAGGGACCTCCTTCAGAGTGGCGTGTTTTGATTACCATAGCAAGAGGTAGTTACTTGCTTGCTTCTGACTAATACATTTTATGAATCTTCCCTGCTGTTAATAAACATAGTGCTGTTTAATTATTGAGACATTTCATAAAAATGTTTTTGAGAGGAAGACAAATTTTGTTTTCTGACTAAATAATTAAACATTATGCAAATGCTCACAAGCCCAGCATTCTGGTTATGCAAAACAATACTTGGATGATGGCCTTGTTTGCACACTGAGTTAGTATTGTTGGGCTGTAATTAGCAGCAGATATGGTATTACTGTGAATTGAAAATATAAACAGGATCTGATGAAATAGAACGAGGATGATGGTAAGGCTGAGGGCCAGGCTGCAGCCATGCTCTGCAAGGAGAAGGTGGGACGTTTTCCCCCAAGAACCACCTACCATCCCAGTTGTGTTCCCTGGGGAGCAAGGCCAGCCCTGGGCTCACCTTCCTGCAGCTGGCAACTCACCTAAACACAGAAGGAAGAAGAGGTAGGGCTGTGGGCTGTGACACAGCCTACAACACGGGAGAGATGGGCAGGACAGCCATTGCTTTCCCCACAAGCCCACTTCACCTGGGCCCAACGTGATGCTCTCCACCTTGTCCTTGTGTTTTTCCCTCTTCAGCTCTGGCAGTCAGGGACAAAACCCAGCCCTTGGTGGTTTTAGGGTTTAATTATCCATAAACAGGAGTCATCCTGAGGCCTGACTTTGAACACGGGTACACCTGTGTCATAACTCTGTAACCTAGGGTTAAAGCGTAATCATCCGAAAAACCAAAGGACTCTGCATGTGTCAGCTTTGCGATTTGTTAGAGCAGTTTCTCTCAGGATAGGAATAACAGCAGGAGTGCACATGACATGCAGTGCGCTAGTGACACAGCTATTGCAGTTATCAAACTCATCATCACTGACACGTTACAAACTTCAGAAAGAGTTTATTAATTGCTCCGTGTGCTCCAGCTGCCAGCGGCACTGAACGGCTTTGATTGGTGCCTGCTCCTGACCCCTGTCCCATTCACTCTCATTAGCTGCGCGTTTGGTGGGTGGAATTAGCATTTGCCCACGCGGCTGCACAGCACGTGGGATCACACTAGGAGCTGTCATTCTGAAAAGTACTTTTTGGGAATAAAATACAACATCAACATACTGCTCTTAAACTGCTGGTTTCCCTTTGTGTGCCAGGAGAGTAATCTGCACGCGACTCAGAGGAGGCTGAACACCTAGTTTGCATGTGGAAATGCGAATCCAAAGCTTCTTTTGAGTCTGTGAAGAAAGAAATATAGCGCTTCATTTAAAAATGTTTGTCCTCAGTGTCCTTCCTGGGGGATGGAGCTGTCTGATAGTCCCAAAGCTCTTACGTTATTACTGTCATTTTTGTTGCCTGTTGGAGCTGCAGCGGTGCCTAGCTTGTTGCTACTCACACGTTATTCCAGCTACATGGGTAGGGCTCCTGTCTGACTGAGGTTCATTTCTCTTTTTCCCCAAACCTTAATCTAAAAAGTCCTAAGATGCAGGAAATTGCACTCATTATTTCTAAATGCCATGAAGAATGCTCCTGTCCTATCTGTGTTTTCCTTGCTATCTACCATCCTCCCACTGCTGCGTGGATAACTATCGGTTTGCTTTGTGGGGAGGAGATGGGATTCTAAATTGGCAGAAAGATAACGCTTAAATGAAAGAAACACCACTACAGCCTTTCAGCCCGGTCAGAATGACTTAATACAGCTTGGATCCCTGCTGCAATAGGGCAAAGCATGAGATATTTTCATTACAGCAGAGCAACAGCTCTGCTAGTTTAAATGGAGAGTGGCTTTGATAATTATTTTCAGTGCTGCAGAGTTCACACGCTCACAGGGATTGCCTTGACACTTGGCGTGCCTCAGAGGGATACAAGTTAAGGTTAATTATATGTACTATAGGTAATTTGAGCAAGGGGGTCTAAAGATATCATTCTCTTATTCCTTTGCTCTCCCCCCCGCCCCAAATCAGCTGCTGACAGAATCACTTTGGTGCATACCCTGGGTTCAAATGACAGCTCTAGTGCTCCCTGAGCTGGATTTGAGCCCACTTGCCCGTGGCTCTGCTGGGTGTGGAACGGCATGCACAGCGAATACGCTGCTCAGGGTGAAGGTCAGACTGGGCAGGTTGACAGGGAGACCAAAAGCCCCCTTATCAATGATTAGGGATGCACCTGGGATTTGACACTTTTACCCATATCTGACGTCATGGGGCTGGACATGATTAGGACACAAATTGCAAGGTCATGCTTTGTCAAGACACTCATGAATCTCTTTCTTCTTCCCTTCAGCCCTACGTGAGCTGGTTTAACAATTTCTGGTTGTTCTTCACAATTTTAGCACAGGGTTATGAAGGCAAAGTAGTTGAGGAAGACAGGAGAGTGGCACAGGATCGGAGCAGGAGGTGCTGGGGCCAGGAAGGTACAAGAGCGAGGGCTATGCCTCTCTAGTGAGGTAATGCTAGCTTGAGCCTTAGTAGGCCACAGCTGATGACTACAGGTAGTGCAAATTCTCACCCAACCATTGTCCTCAAGCATCAGGTTCCACATGTAGTTTGGCTGGGAATGAGTCTGCCAAGAACAGATGCAGAGGGTCATACAGCTGGTGTTATTCATGGAGAGGCAGCTTGCTCCATCCTTGTAAACAACCCCACCATTGGTCTTTTGATGGAATTTCCATCCCCTGCCCTGTGCTGTCTCTAGTAGCAGAAAACGCCAAGGATGCACCAAGTTCATCCTTCACCTTGTGCTCCCCCTTCTACAAAAGATGTCAGGTTGACATAAGAAAGCACAGGAAGCTTTCCTCCTGCTCCTCCATCTGCCAGGGCATGGCTTTTTGCAGGCTATTGACTCCCATCAGAAACAGAGAGCATAAAGTGAAGGGATGTGGCAGCAATCGCTTCATCCTAGTTTTATCTGCACAGGGTGTCCAGATCTGACCTTCAGTCAGATGTGGAAGAAAGAGGAGGAGACACCTACTAAGAAGACATCTCCTGGGTGATGGGGCAAGAGTAAGAGAGAGCTACTTGCCCCAGCATTGGGTTTTAGCCAACAGTTTGGCACCTGGTTTTGACTCTTTAACATCTGGTCTTAACAAAGTGGATTGAGCCATGTCC
This sequence comes from Coracias cyanogaster, assembly GCA_033124195.1. Classification (NCBI taxonomy): domain Eukaryota; kingdom Metazoa; phylum Chordata; class Aves; order Coraciiformes; family Coraciidae; genus Coracias; species Coracias cyanogaster. The sequence continues at coordinate 79,135 of JAVSBS010018000.1, forward strand.
TGCACAACCCCCCCTTCCTGCGGGAAGGAGGACTGATGACGAAGAGCTGGGCTGGCCTATACAAGAAGGGAGGTGAGACAAAGAAAATGACACAAAGACTAATGTGTGTGGCCAGCCCACTCTTTAGCAGGGGAGCCTGTGCCAGAAGTCTGGAGCATAAAGTTTTAGTCTGTGTTTCTTGGCAGTCAGAAATTTAGATTTGCATTGCTTTTGCAGATTTTAGCTCAGGTTTTGCAAATCTCCATGTCTTTGGAGAACATGCTAGAGTCTTAACTGCGCATTACTCAAGTGGGTATTTGGGTATTTGTAGTGGGTGGAGCTAAAAGATCTTTATAGTTTGTAGCAATTCTTCACAAAACAAATTAAGAGTTATACAGGAGTCACTTTTTGCCTATGTAAGCTGACTTGGATTCTCTTCCTGTACTGTCTGGACCTGTAGTTATTTTTGCTAGGAAAGGGGACCTCCAGAAACCTGTACTTGCTGAAGGCCTGATTCAGACTTCCCTTTTGTTGCAGCTTCCCTGCCGTTCGTTGGTCAAGCACCAACATCTTCTTGGTGTATTTTGCTCAGAATGTCCAATTTACAAAGTCTAGTTGTCAACACTTTCCGGAAAAAAAATCTGTCTTTTAAAATTAGGAGACAGAGTACCACGAAGCAGGCATGTGGAAAAATGAGCTGGCAATCAAAATCCTTAATTCTTAACATGATTTCCTTTCACTTGGACTATCTCTTCAATAGAAATGTTTCTGGCTGCTCTTTATCCAGGCATTGGACCTCAGCTACCATCAGCAACATTGGCACAATATGAACTTCATGGTTTCCAGGTTTATGTTTATGTAATAGTAGGAGTGCATTTAAAAGCCTCTGCCTTCACAGGGAGATGAATAAATGTTCATCACCTCTGAGCATATGGCAGAGGCATTTGCGGCTCAGACAGAAACTCCACAGTGAGCGAAATGACGGTGATGTGGGGGTGAGGGTAGAGAAACACGAGCTTGGAGATTAAGCTCTGTTCCTACCTCCCCAAGAGGCTTCTTAGACAGAGTAGTTGCTCTCTCCCACCTCAGTCTTTATCTTGTTAAAGTGGACCAACAATTTACCCACTACTGGAAAGGATGGCACCATCACACCTGACTTCTGAGTGAGACACAGCTGTGTGTGGAGAAGTGGCATCACAACATGTAGCAGAAGATTATTTCATTATGAATTCCCAGAAAAGGTGGAATAAAGATGACCTAAATGTGGCATTTTTTGGCTACTAAGCATTTGTATTCACATCATATTTTAATGTAATTTTCTACATCCCTTTATTTGTTAGAATATAGGCACTACAATAGGTGCTACACAAGCCACACATTAATACATGAACTGTACACACCTATAGCAACTTCATGTATAAAATAAGTTGACAACACTACAAAACAAAAACTGTCTTTTGCAAACTAGCTCGGCCACTGAAGCATTTGTTTCAGTTTACATCTATAAAACCGTAATGAGATCTGAATTTGTATGAGCATCAAACCTGTCTCTGAGATGGGAAAACCTTCTGTATTGTTATGCGTACACTATTTTAGTCCTAGGGAGGGGATGGCACAGCTTCCCAGCTTCCCTTCCCTCTTCCCTTTTCCCTTTTCCCTTCCCTTCCCTCCTCCTGCCCTGCCCTGGTGTGAGATGAGAGCCTCAAGTCTTCCCAGTGTTGCACCATGACTTGAAGCCCAGATCCTGAACACACCAGGCTTAAGAAGGTGGTTGAAGGAGAGTTTGCTTGTGACCTTACACAGGAGACAGCGTGGGGCACAGACCAGTTGCAGGGTCAGCGGGCAATAGTTGCCGATCCTTCCCCGATAGTCGCTGGGTGTATCTGTGCCTCTCTTCATTGTTAATGTAGATACAGGAGTGCAACAAAGGCCCAGCAGAAATGCAGCCTCACTGGGCGAGGTGCTCAGCTAGCATACAGCAAAAAGGCTTCAGTCATAAAAGGCTTACAGTTGAAAAAAGCAGAACTGAGGTGAAATGGAGGGAGAGGCACCGAGAGTCCTAAGGTGTTTGTTAAAAACCAAGGTTAGGGGCAGGCTGGGAATAAATCCTCTCTCTGAGAGAGGACTCAATTTTCAGTCAGGAGTCAGAGGCAATTTTCAGATGGCCATTTTTCAGCTGAGCAACTGTTAAGACTTTTGCTGCCATTGCCAAGCACCTCTACCCTTTTAGCATCTGGCCTGGGAAAGCCAGAACATGAGCACGGTGCAACGCAAGGAAAACAATGCTGTCATGCTTCGGAATGAGTCAGGAAAAGTGCCAGAGTAAAACAAGCTCCAAATCAGATGAACGGCAACAACCGCCTAACCCTGTAGAAGTCGGCTGCCCAGGTGTGCCGGAAGCAGTCAGCGCAGCATATGAGAAATGATGGCAAGCCTGGAGTGTCTTTTGCCACTCTGTCATTACTCTGACATTTAGGTAACACCTTAGTAAAGCTTTCCCAGCATGAAATCTTCCCCCTGTCAAAATATGATCATGCATTTCTCTCGTGTGTTTCTTGGTCTCGTGTTTTCAGCAACCAAAGCTAGAACACTAAGGATTTAAACTTCTCCCATTTTTAAAACCATTTCTCCCTCGTTATGGTTGTTACAGCATTTGCACCTTAACGCTTGCATTTAAACACAAAGTGTTTGGAAGCGCTTAATCTTCTCCAATTTCTGCTCTGGTTGAACAGCAGTGGCTGCAGGATGAAAGAATAACTTGGCAAGAAGAAAGAATTCGGAAATTTGCTGGCAATAAATATTGCTCAGGCCTAAAAGGGAGCTGCCATGCTTACCAGAAGTGATATTTTAATGTGGCAACCCAAAAGCTCCAACCCTTTCCTCTGGCAGCCGCAGCATTTTCCTTCAGCATGCACTTTTCCATGCATCAAGCAGTGGAATATGCCAAGAGGCATTCGGTTATTGCTGGAGTAGGTCAGAAGAGGGCAACGTCCAATATATTTTTTCTGTCTTAAACTTTGCTCTCCTCAGGAAACTAACTTCAGGAGATGATGTCAGAGGGACTGAGAAACAACCACGCTACACTTTCCCTCTTTGGAGAAGTTAATAGTTAACTGGATACTGCGAAGGTCCAGTTGGCAAGCCTTCCTAATGCAAACATTCAGCCAGTGAAACAACAAAGAGTAGGAAGGCTCAAACAGTCCTTGTGAAGTAACCATCATTAAACTCATCTCGTAACAGAGTCTTTTCTTCAGCAGACTAAGCTCTCCTGACAAAAGGACTTTTATGTGGAAATGTCTCCACCAGGGCTTTTATCCGGCACAGAAATGCAAAAATTCATATCCGTAAGCAACACTTATCTGTTAGAAGCAAACAATGGTGGCTCTGATGTTTTTAGCTTTTTGGGATCTCTACAGAAAATTCTGCCGTAGATGAGTGTGTGTGCGTGAGTACGTGCATGCACTGATTTTTGTTTGAAAGTTACCGTGTTGAATTTGTTCCTCATTAAAAAATCCACTTTGTTCCACTTCTTTATAAAAGGCAGGACTGAAGCACACATTTACATAATAAATTCTCACCACTCAGTGAAGGAAATCACAGAACAGCCTGGGTGTCAAGACCTTGCAGACTTCTCCCGAGCTTCTTTTTTTGTGCTCCGCCTGAGTTGCCACCAGCCCCTCTTTGCAAGCTTTGAGGAAGCCAGCAAAATCACTGAGGGCTGCTGTGCAGGTACTCAAATGTGTAAAAACACTCGAACGTGTTTAAGCGTTGGGTGGGAAAAAAAATGTAATCTATGGAGACTTGTTAAATGTCACTTTTCAGACAGAATAACTAGTAAGATTTTTCAAGTTTCTAAAGTTCTAGTGGGGAACCATCCCACTACATCTAGCATAAGAACCTTACCTGGGAGTAAGATGTGTACTACAGACTTTGTCTAAATTAGGTTGAAGGCGTGAAAAAAAAGGGAAGCAATCGAGATAATCAAAAGGATTGAACACTGCTAACCAGTTAGCACTACATGGTAAGAGCATGGCTCTTGTGAGGTAGAGAGGATTGTGCCCAAAGCTAGAGGTAATATTTGATTTTAATGGGAGCTTTCAGACCCCCAGACTGCATGAAATTCCTGGAACACATAAAACAAACCACTGAAGATAGGGGATTACTTACAGAACAGAAATACCACAACCCTAAATAACGAACCCATGGAGTAAAGCTGCCACTGACTTTCTTTCGCTGATTGCACAACGCAGCAGTAAGGACCCTCTGGAGGACAGTGAGTCATTTTCACACCTCCAAAGCTGTACCTGTCCCACAGCCCCTCGGGCAGCCCACATGCCTTTGGAATGTGAATGGTAGGAAGGACAGAGGGCTCATTTAGCTGGTGTGAAGCCACAAGCTGCTCTTCAAGCTGTTTAATTCAAGCTTTAGATCACGGGTCCTCAAACTGTTTAAACAGGGGGCCGGTTCACTGTCCCTCAGACACTGTCGGGGGCCAGACTATAGTTGGGAAAAAAACGACGGGGCAGTCGCCCACCTCACTGATTCCGCCGCTCCCCTCCTGAGCCCGGCCGCACAGTCTGGAAACGGTGGCCAGAAGGGACTGAAGGAACTTTGCCACGCCGGGGCTCTGGTGATTCGCTTGGGGGCTGCAGAGGATTAAGTGGCAGGAAGTCATCTGCGGCTGCTTGGTTTCCCCCCGCAACCCCTGGCGGGGTGGATGGGGAGTTCTGTAAATACCAGCGGGCCGGATTGAGGACCCTGGCGGGGCCGTATCTGGCCCGCGGGCCATAGTTTGAGGACCCCTGCTTTAGACGATTAGCACAGTAGGAACTCAGCGGTAAAGTTCACGGCTGTGGCTTTGCGCCGCTGGTGAAGCAGCACGTCATGCAAGGCACCAATACGCGTGACTTGCTTAGCACTGACAGGCAGATCGAGAAATCTGCAGAGCTCGACTTCCTCTTAGGAGTGTAGACACCCCCTCACACAGCGGGCCAGGGCCTCTGACCCCAAAGCGACCATAGAGAGCAAAGTGCAGGATGGACCTCCTGTATCTGACCACGGGGCCACTAGTAACCAAGCGCTGGGGCAGTTAAGCCTTTCCCGGGACTCTTCCAAAACAACGAACTCCAAGCAGCTCAGTCCAAAAAGGGTGGCACTCTGCAGAGAGCGGACCGCGCAAACTACCCCTCTACCCCCGCAGCAACTCACAGAGGCCTCGCGAGACTCAGCTATTTATAGCCGCGGCTGAAGAGAGCGACAGGCCGCCCAGCCAATCAGCGCCGTCCTCAGACGCAGCGCTCATTGGCTGCCGGCGGGGAGGGCGCCGGGCCGGTGGGCGGGGCGGAGCTGCGTGCCGTTCCGTGGCGCTCGGGGCGGGAGGCGGGTGCGCCGCTGACGCGGGAAGGGCGGCGGGGCCGCGGGCGAGCGGAGCGAGAGCCCCGGTGCGAGCCGACACAGTCGCTCGCCGGCGCCCGCGCCCCGCGGCTCCCCCTGCCGGAGCGCAGCGCAGCGCACAGGTGAGGACGGCAGCGGCGGTCAGCGGGACCCGCTTTCCCCGGTGCCGCTCGGGTCCCTGCTGTCCCCTTCGGACCCGGCTTGGAGCCGGCAAGCGGGTGGCGGCAGCTGCGGCCAACCCGGGGATGGGAGTGGGGGGGGAGGCTAGGGCCGGCCGTCTCTCCGCACCCTCCGGAGTGGGTGTGCAGCGGAGGCGCTTCCCCTCCCGGCGCCGCGGGGTCCCTGCGGTGTCGGCGGAGGGAGGGCAGGCAGGCGGGCGGCTGGGGCCGTCCCGCTCCCCCCGCGGCATGCACGCAGCCGCCTGCGCTCCCGTGCACCTGCGTGGCGGCGGGGCCGGGAGCGCTGGCGGCTCCTCGGCAGGACTTGCCGCTCCCCCCCGTTCCCTCCGCCCTGCGCTGGGGGTGCCGGCGGGGCGTGTGGAGAGCGGCGCTGGGGTCCGGGACGGAGCGGCGCCGCTCGCCCTCCTTCTCCGCTTGGGGCGCCCGGGGGGAGTCCCCTCTTTCCACCCTTCCTCCTTCTCCCCCCTTGCGTGACGGGAGCCCGAGCGGGGCTCGGCAGAGCTTTGCCGTTTCCTGCCCTTCTTCCTTCCCCCCCCCGCCTGCACCTCGCTCCGGTGCGCTGGGCGCCGCGCAGCTCCTCGGACCGTCGCTGTCCTGCCCTCCCGTCTCCGTCAGCTCTCGCCCTCTGCCGCCCGGCAGAGCTGGCGGCGGCCGGTGCGTGTCTCCCCGCCTGGTTTTTCGCCTCCCCGACCTAACAGCCGCGGCCGGGGCGGAGAGAGACAGCGGAGAAGGTCCCGACTAACTCAGGAGACGGTTTCCACCGGAGGCAGCGGATACCGGCTCCCCCCCGCCAGCCCTATCCCCGGGCTTGAGGGGACTCGGCTGCGAAATGGCAGCGCGCCGGCGAGCCTGAGGTAACGGCCGTTAACGGCGGCGGGGGGTGGCTCGCGGCGGGGCTTTGCTGAAGCGTGTCGGTGGAAATAAGGTGGAAAAGCCCCAGTTCCGCGACTCTCCCCCGCCTTCTCCTTCTTGCTGCCTCCCCGTCGCGGACCGCTCTCCCGCGCCTCGAACGACAACGTTTGAAAGGCGGCGGAGCTGCCGCGGTACGGCGGTTGTGCGCCGGGCTCATCCTCCCCTCGCAACTCCGGCTTGGATCGGCCACCTTCTAACCCCTCGGCAACTGTCTGAGGAGCCTTTGCAGCGGCGTTGAAGCCTGTCCGCTTGTATGGTTTGCCGTTGGAAATGTGCACTGCGTGTATTTTGGGGGTGTCTGGATACGTGCAGAAACTTCTTGGGTTTTTTTAAGGCGGGATGTCAGGTGCCTTCAGGACCCGTGGCCTTCAGCACCCTGCAGGTCATTCCCTTCAGGCTGCAGTGGGAAAGGTTCAGGTGGTAACGGCACCGGAAAATTTCATAGGCTTCATCTGTCTCGTTACACATACACCCTGTCATAACGTCACCTCAAACTGGGTTGCCCCCCTCCGTTAAATTTGGTTGGTTGGTGTTGTAAATTATTGAACAAACATAAAGTGACTACCTGGGGGTTAAATAATTTGCGTGCATCTACGCATGGCTTTCTGCTGGTTTAACTGTTTTTGTTTTTAAAAGCTGGAACGCTTCAGGTTCATGCATGGCCTTGATGGATGCGGTTTGGTGTAGCGAAATGCCTGAATAATCGTCTAAGTACTGCTGAGCTGTAGCTGAGCTGCGGGTGCCTGTGCTAAGAGGAGTGGTTACAACACCAGAAGAGAAGCATAAAAGCAGAAGCAGCCAACTCAAAACCATGATAATTATTAATTTGACACAATGTTGTGCATACTCACTGCTAATTGAATCATGTTGCTGCTGGGTTTTTTTATTATTTTGTTTTCTGAATTCTTTCAGACTGTATTTTTTGTGGATTCAGATAGCACAGTGAGAAGCTCTGATCACAGCATCTTGATTTTTGTTGCAGCAAATGTAAAAATGATGCCCACATTTTCTGGCAAGGCAGGTGGTTCACTTTCCTTGCGTTATCAGATGATATTTTTGCTCTCCTTGTTGCCCTCTCTTGTTTGCATGTTGGAGCAGCTGTCTGTTGCTCCCACTGGGATAATCCCATCTATCTTGCAGCCTGGTCCTTTGTGCACACCTGAGCAGCTCCAGAGAGATCTGACTGCTGCAAAAATAATGGAAAAGTTAGATTATGGTTTAGGCTCCCTTACTTCAGAGCCACTTTAGCCGTTAGTGTCATTGACCTTATCGGTATCCTAGTTTCTTATTCTAGTAGTCTGAGAAATCACCTGGCAGACCTTATAAAACCTTGTGTTTTGAGATCTTTGCCTCTCCTTGCTATTAAAGATCACCCAGACTTTTATCTTCTCACCTAATTATGATTGCCTATTCTTCTGGTCTTTGTGTCCATCTCCTACTCAGAGTGCTGGTGCTGATGATTATTTCCTAGCATGCCATGCTCTCTGTTAGTTTTCTACATGTCTTAGTTGTCTCTATCTTTCATTGTGTTGAGTTCAGGTTTCCTGTATTGTGGCACCTTTCAAAGTTCTTTCTATTCCTGCTTATTGTTTTGTTTCTTACTGAATTTTGCCATGCACTTTTGTTTGCTTCCCATGTACTTGCCTCTGTTCCCTTCCTCATGGTACTGTGTGATTTCTGAGTTAATGTTTAAAGCCACAAACCTATCTATGTGTGAAGTTCCTCAAAACAAAGCACGTTTACTGGCATTGTATGTGAGGTAATTGTAGCCTGAGGGTAAATGCTTTTTGTAACTTTCTGGACGCTGTGCCCAAGGTTTGGACTCAAGAGCACATGTAGTTCTGCAACTTTGTTCTCTTCCGCTTATTTATTAACCCTGCCTGTTGGTTGTGTCCTGTTTTGCAAGCTCTTTGGTAGTGTGTGCCGCGATACAAGCTTGGGAAGAGTAGTTGAGATTTGACTGGAATCTCTTGGTACCATAGTAATAAAAAGTGTTTTTCCCCTGTATTCTAAATGCACCCAGGCAAGAGAGTGACAGATTTTTTTTCCAAGGACAATTCAGAGCAAGTTATTTATTGCTGCGTAGCATACTTGTATCAGACGTAGCTTATAGTGGGGAAAAACTGGCAGTGCCTTAAAAGAATGTTAAATGTTAATGTTTGAACTACTGTGAAGGATGATTTAGTGCTTTCAAAACAAATCTAGCCCTCTGTTTCAAAGTTGGTTAATTCATTTCCCTATGCTCTTTGTCTTGCTCAGTTGGGACAGCATGGTGAGATGCTGGCTGTGTTTGGCCAGTTGAGGATTTTCTAATCCCAGGATATGGAGCCTTCCTCTGGCACAAATCTGAGCTGTAGATTATTTCTGTGTTTTGTCCTTGTGCCTGTGTGGAGCTTTTAGTGAGGAGCAGTGATATGGCCATATCATGGTGTTTTGTGGGGTTTCTGGGTTGTTGCCCGTTGGTTTAGATTGAACAGTGTCTGCATGTGTGACTAGTCTCTGCTTCAGCTGCAGCTAAGCTGGGGAAAAAAGATGGTTGTGGAGGGATCAAGTGCTCTTGCACTGAGCAGAGGAAGATGAGTGATGTAGGTTTGTAGATGCTCTTTAAGGCTCTGGTCTGTCGGTTCGCTGGGGGCGGTTCTGCTGCTGCAACTACTTTAGGCCTCACTGATTTCAGGGGGCTTTTGTTGAAGTGAGTACTTAAGAGTGGGGCCTTGAGTTGCTGGCTTCCTGAAAACAACTCCCTTATCAGTTCATCACCTGCCAGTGTCATGTGATCTTGCCTTGAATTTATGATAAAATTGTGGTGTTGATCATCTGTGTGTTTGTCCTTTAATGACCAAATTGATGTGAAATACAGCTCCTCCAGATACGAGCAGTCTTAACAGAAACAGGACAAATTAATGTAACAAGTTCTGTTCTCTGAGCCAAGACTGAGGCAATGCGAGGGAGGTGCCTGTAAGCCACAGTAATGAGTGTATAGTAGTACTACTTTACTGTATTTTGGTACATGGGGGACTCTTGTAAATGTTTTTGGCATAATCTGTTAATTTTTTTTTTTCTTTAAACAGGTCTAGAACAATAAAGAGAAGTTCAATTTACGACAACTGTAAGAAAGCTTACAACAGTTTGGAATGGATTGATTTATGATACCTCTGATATGCAAGAGCTACATTTTGTGTTGCTATCAGCCATCTGCTGCTGATGGACTTCAGCTGACTTCATTGCAGCAAGCCCCACAGACAGGTCCTCATCGCTAATAGAACATAAACAAGTGTGATGCTGAAATGAGATGAGGCTCCGAAATGGAACTGTGGCCACCGTGTTAGTTTTCATCACTACCTTCCTCAGTTTGTCCTGGTATACTGCATGGCAAAATGGGAAAGGTAAGCAAAAAACTCCAGATCCAAATTGACCTTCATGTGGCTGTATGGCAGAGTAATGAATAGCACAGCATACGGCGTGCTGCTGCTCTATGTTAGCAGTCTGCAGGTTTCTTAGTGAGTAGTTCTACTCCAGGATGGTATTGCCTTGGTAAGGAATAAGCACCTGCTACTACATTCAGGAAAATTAAGTTGGAGTGATCCTGATTTAAAAACAAAAAAAATGTAGCTGAAGAAAAACTATTGGAGGAGAGGGTTGGTCCAGGCTGCATAGTTGTGTGTGGTTTTTTTTTTTATTCCTGGTTTACAATTGTTGGCAAAACATATGGTCTCTGTTTGGTTTTTTTTGTTGTGATTTGGTGGTTGATGTTTTTGGCTTTTTGTTCGTGTGTTTTTTTGGGTTTTTTTTTCCCTTTCCATGTAACATATGGCCAATGGACCCGGCTGGAGAATGTTATTTCTGGTGCTGCTTTCTGTCTTCTCTGATGATTCAGTGATGACAGTGGCAAACTGCCAGTCAACATTGTTGGAAGACTTTCCATGCTGTCTTTGAATGAAATGTAAAATATTTTTGTCAGAGTATGATAGAGGAAATAAAGTAGTATAAGCAAACTAACCAGATAGTGGGAAATGCATCTATTATAATAACGTGAGCAATCTCATGAAGTAATCCGGTGACTATTCTGTGACTTTTACCTTTTTATCTTTGTTGATCTAATTGCACTCCATGTGCACATAGGAAAATTCAGGTTTTCTGAGGGTCAGCATGGTTTACTGCAAGTAAGATGTTTTGGTTTTGTCCTTCAGTAAAGCAAATAAACTTGTTCAGCAATGGTTTCTAGAAGAAAAATGTTTCTTTTTTTTTTTTCTTTATAAACATCTTGACAAGTAATAGATTGTCCTTGAAAGATCAAGCAATTTTGAAGCACATATTTTGTCTTAAGTGGGATTCCTACATGGTTTGTTCTGACTGTTCTGCTGACAATATTATCTTCATTTGTGCCTCAGGTCCAATAAGAGGAAGCTGAGATTTTCCAGGAATAATATCTGTTGTGGCACAGCCAACTTGTAACCCTTTTTTAAGTATAAAAGAAACAGGTTAGTTCTGTGGCATACTGAATGTTTGGGTTTTTTTTTTTTTTTCCCCCCTGCTGGGCACTTGTCAGAGAAGCAGATGCTTTGTGGTGCGTTCTCTGCTGTAGCAGTTGGTTGGTAGGTTAGGTTGTAGCGGTTAGGTTGTCAGGTTCTCAAAGTTAAGATAATATGTAGATCTTTTAATTAGACAACAAAAGTGTAGATGTGCCAAAGACTGACAAGAAAAGGATATTTTAATAGCACTGTAAGTAGTATTTTCTTAATTTTGTCCAATAGTGCTTTCTCTGGTTAGATTTTTATGTTACTGATTTGTTTCTTGCTGAAGAACCTCACAAGAATTTTGCTTTCACTTCAGCAAAGATATATATCTATTAAATTTTCTCATACTTTTTACTTTCTTACTTGATACATGATTTACGAGTTTTGTTCTTTTTTGTCAAAGTGTAACACAAATAAAAGCCTCTATTAAAAGAAATTAACAAAAATTTGCTATTTGGAGAGTGATAGCATATATAGGAGTTGGTGACAATTTAAGCTTTTCTTGGTCAGACTTCTCTGTTTTTTTAACGCTTTTTTCCATTTGAATGCTTAGAATCAATACTTTCTTAATGTTGGTATAAAAGTTCTGCATCTATCTTCAGCAGATCTTGCTGTTGAGGATTAAGATGGTAATTTGTTAAAAAAGAGTGTAACAAGACATCAGTAATGTGTTTAATCATAAGTCACAGTTACAAAACTACAGTGTAGATTATTTGCTCTTAAGGTATTGCTTCAAGAGAAATTTATACGTAGCATATTGGTTTTTAATTTTTATTTTACCTTTAAAACTTTTGTTTAGCATTTTATTAATTTGTACAGGTTGTCTTAAAACCAAAACAGATTTGAGTTCATATAGTACCACATTTTCCATCAGAGACAGTTCTGCACCAATGGAAAAGATTCAGAAAATGATGATAAGTACTTATTAAGAGTTCTTTTTTTTTGAGATTGATATGATTTTATTTAGTAAGCCTTATGGGATGGTATCTCAAATCATTGATAACATTTTCATTACAAATTGAGTGGCTCAATTAGAAGCAAATATAGTGCTTGCTGTTCCTATTCACTGAGAGGCTATGAGGTATCACATACTCTGATCATCATCATTCAGTATCTATTACATTTATATGGCATGGGCTTGTTTCCTATAGGTATTTGCCAGTCTTTGGACAGCAAAGTAAATCTACACTTGGAAAGAAAATAACGTTTACATTTTTTAAAAGAAAAAGCAAAACACCAAACTTTTAGCTTCTCAGTGACAACTAAAACAAATTTTGCCTTTTAAAAGCAGAAGGGTGGTGCCTTGTTTCTAACAACCCTAATCTAGTCTTCAAGTGATTGATTTTAATTGAGGAACTAAGATCTTGGATAGTTGTCACTTAAAATGCAGAACCATTTGTAAAATAGCAATAAGACTTGGATGATGCGATATTTTTGTGGGTTGTGTCCTCTAGTAATATACCTAGTCCCAGTCTATGCAGGATGGGATTTGGATACTCCAGAGGGATACAGACTTCAGTACTAGTTTAAAGTGCAAAAATTTGTCTCTGCAGAGCAGTGCTTTATGGACTTTAAGGATCTGCTATCATATGTTGTCAGAAGCTGGAAGAAATATTCTGTCTAAAAGTGCCATCACTGCAAACAGCATGGCTTTAGCTTACCTGGTGGTCTGGTTGTAAATAATCTTTCAGAGAACAGACATTGCTGTTTGGATGAAATAGCTAATTACATGGGTTTGCTTTTAAAGTTAACTGTGTTTGGGGAAGGTTGACTGAAGTACCTCTGGTCGTTGGAGAGAGTCTTCAAAGTTAGGCCAAGATCTCTGTCACTTTCTGGGCCATGTAGAAACACCGGGGTTGTAAGCACCTTGGAAAGACCTCCCCTGTGGGATTCATGAACAAGAGTTGTAAGACTGCTTTCTCAGAGTTAAAAATGTGCTATGATTAGCACAAATGAAGTAGATGTTGGAAATCAAATCTTTCCAAAATGCAGATTGCTTTGGTGCACAGAAGGAGCACTTTGAAAGGATCTGCAGTCACTTCTCATTCACAGTTAGTGTAAGATGTCCTTGAATTCCTCCGAATACTGAGCTCTTATGCAAGTGATATCTTTATGCTCAATACCACCTCTTTTGACTGAATCATGCTTTCTGGTACTACTCACCTGCTCAGGGTTCAAGGTATTCCCACCTCATTTGTGAGTTACAGAAACACAGTGGCTTTTTTTAATCCTAGCGGCACTACTTTTAAGAATATCTAACCAGTACAAAACAGTACCGTGTACCTATTACACCAGTCACAGAAATTATGCCAAAGCTGTTGCGTGCTATGTGGAGAGAGTAGTCTTGATGCTTTGATCTTTAATGTGAAGCAGTCTGAGTACATAATGTTTCAGGAAGAGTATTATGCTCCTGTAATGCTCAAGAGCCTCCTATTCTTGGGTCAACAAACTTCCTGATTCCTGTCACCAGCATGGAAATTGGGAAGGAAGGTAAATAACTTTACTGAATTAGGCGAGGTGTGGTAGGATGGAATTTCTCAGCAAAGCATTCATCAACCTCATCATTTGCTTTCCATGTTCCTACTCTGATCCTGCTGCCTTTGATTAAAAAGAGGAAAAAAAAGAAACCAACCAAAACCTGCAGAGCAGTGTTTTAAGTATGTGTGCTTTTTTCTTGGTGAAATAAAATAGTTGGGAGTGTCTTGTGTCACTTGTAGAAGGCGTTTGGCTACTTGAAGTGGTGAGGACCTGTATGGAATGCATGTTGTGAAAATCTGATGCAATTTAACCCTTCAGGATTGTCTAAACTATGTAGTTTTCAGAGCAGTCTGCAACCAGTGGTGTATGTCGTATTTTGCCATGTAAAATATTCTTCTTTAATGACAAAAAATTAGTTGAAAAAGCAGCTGTTTTTCAGTTCATCCCAGGATGTTGTCATAACTGTAGGATCTCTTCACTGTATGAGGATGGCTTGTTTTGGTACACTGATTTAAATTCATATGCGAAAGCCTCCAAGAGAACTTTTACTTTTGAGATAACTAGCCTCCTAGTTTGCTGACTATTCACTCATAGTTAAGTAATGATGGTTGGAGCCACTGTTTTTTTTAAAGCATGCCATTTTCTCTCATTTGGAGATAAAATGTCCTGGGCTGTATAATAAAACTGTTGCTTCTTTCTCCTCTGATTGTTTTCATAAAAGTAGAATTACCAAACTGTTTCTCAGTCACAATAATCCTAGATGCCGAAAAATATCTAAACTTAACAGCAAGAATAAGAAAACCTAACAGACTAAACCAAAAAGCCTTAGCCAGTGGTGGAAAATTTTGGACTAAGAACCAGGAATATTAATTCCCCAAGGGAGAAGAGTCCTACAGAACCATGGAAGAAACAGGGCAAGGAGGCCCAGCTGTATATGGTGGGGTATTGTTTTTTTCCTTGGCAGTGGTTATGCAAATATTCCCTTTAAAAACAGATCAGAAATCAGAGAGATGCCTGTTAGTATTTTGCAACTATAACCTACCTTAGTTTATGCTTTGATCCTAAGAGGAGTTGTTATATGAGTAAATGCTGATTACAGTCTTCTGACTGCATGTTCTGAATTTCAGAGTTAGGTGCTGATTTCCCACCAATATGAATTCAGACCAACCGGCCAAAGAAGTTAAGTAGACTATAAATTGGGAAGAGTGGAGGCAGGGGAAGGGACGGAATGCAACACTAAAGTAGAAAATGCGTATAACAATTCATGCCAGTTTGTTTGGAGAAGAGGGGTCTGGTGTTTGTGGTTTTGTGTGTGTTTGTTTGTTTTGTTTTCTTTTCTGTTAAATAGAAGGGAAGCTTTGGTTTCCTTTGGAAATTCTGTTGCAAATCTTCCAGGAGCTGAAATTAAAGGAAATAAGAGCTTCCTTTTTAACACCAGCACATGAACATTACTCTGATTGTTATCTAAAATACACTTCAAGCTTGATTTCAAAAAATAACAGATTGACATACAGCTAATTGGCATATACTTTATTGATACTAAAAATAGGAGTTGAATTTTGTTAAAGCCAATCCGGAATGTAGGCTTGGAATGGTTTCTGAGTGTCCTGTGCAGGTAGTGAACATGCTGTCCCACATGAATTGAGCAGAAGAGGTATATATCCCAGCCGTTCAGGTGGGCAGTGTCTTTTTGTCTGTCTTGTGCCTCTTGCAGCAGAACTTCTCTGATGCCAGTAATTTTGGTGAGCTGCGGTGGAAGGGATTGCAACCAAAGGAGCTCTGAACGCAGGGGACAAGGTCCCCTTGTGGTTTTGGTTTGGTGTTTTTTTTTTTTTTGTAACCTGCTAGCTAGGTTGGCTTGACGATTCATGGGATTCTAAAACTTGGTTGCTACCAGAACATTTGATGTGGCCAGACTCAGCCTGAGTCTTCTATGTTTACATGACTCCTTCAAAACACTGGCTGCTGCTCCCATGCAGAGACTACATAGTCAGTAATTTAGCACAGAAGAGAAGGTTGCACCTGACGCAGCTACTCATCCCAGCTGTAAGAGACGTATCTACTGAGAAACTTGCAATGAATTGTAAGCCAGTGCATATTATGTTCTTGATAGTAACTGTCTTCCTAGAGTAGTTACAATAGATACATGGTCACATTTTTAATGGTGAGCATGAGAGGCTTCACAATGACGTGTCTAGGCTTTGGTGGCGGTTGACATTTTCCTTAGTGAAGCTGAGTGATGAAAGGGAGACACTTCTTACTAAATTTCAAACAGCACCATGCTAGGAGGAGCAGCAAAGGTAAGCAGAGAGATTGATGTTTAAAAGAACTTATGCAAACTGGAGACCTAGTCAGAAAGGGAGGTGAATGGAGGGTTGAAGGCAGGTGAAAGTGGCCCAGACAAAACACAGGGTGCAGTAAAGCAGAAGAAAACCCAATGTATGCATAAAGAACAGGGAAGAAATTTGGTTTTAGGATTCTAGTTGAGAATAGCAGTTTACTGCAAACCACGTGCTAACTGCAAGTCACCATATTATTGCAGCAAACAAAAGGAATTGAACAGAAAAGGAAGTAAAAAAAGTATGCAGTTACTACTCCAGCAAGACACAGGAAGTCTTTCTGCTCTCCTTGGCACCATGTCCACTTCTGGATGATGCATTGTAAAGAAAATAGATTCATTAGATAGGCTTCAAAGGAGTGATCGAAGATCACAGAAATCTAGATCCAGAAAATCTATACTGTAAGGGAAGGGTCAGTGTCCTGACATTCCTTAGCTTAAAGGAGAGGTGTGCAAGGAGAGACAGGAAGATAATTTTCAAATATTACAGTTCTTAAAAACAAAAGGAAAAAAAGAAAAAAGTATATTTGTTATGGCCACACAAACAATAGATTAACAGGATATAGGGGGCTGAAATTGAAAGATAGAGTAAAGTTAGGTAGTGGAATAGCTTTTGTAATGGCAACTATAGTTACCTACTGCAGTAGATCATTGAGAGGGGTGAAGAATTTCCATGTAGGCATTTTCAAGAGCAAGTTAAACCAGTGATGACAAATAAGACACCAATACCATGCTTGGTACCAATAGAGGTTTGGGCTAGCACAAAAAGAGTGAGTTACACTGCTTTTTAGAGTCGGTATGACACTCCCAGAATTAAGCCTTAGATAGGGACGACCTACAGCTGGCAGGAATGCTCTCACTTTGAATGAGCTATCCTGCTGAAATTAGTTTGGAGTGGGAGCTTGGACTAGATGACCCCTAAAGGTCCCTTCTAATCCAAGTTACACTAGGTATTCTTGACCTTTGCCGAGAGTGACATGCCAGTGCATTTCATTCTTAAATAATATTGATGTTTGCATGTGGTATGTAAGAGTTGCCCTTTATCACCTTAAAATTTGATCCCTTAAAATACATAAAATATTCTGTTTTAGCAGATTTACTTAACTGTTCATTGTTTGTGTCCACACCCCTTTCAGCAGCTAGGAACCATTAAAATATTATGCTGGGAAAATCTCAAAAAGTGACTTGCTTTATTTTTCAAGTGTGATTTTTTTTTTTTTTTTTTTTCCCCCCTTCATTTTTCCTCACTCCCATGGTTTAGAGTAGTATCTTATTCAGTAACCTTATTCCTGCTGTGTAAGCATGATTTTATTTGCTGCCTGGATAACAAAAATATTTTTCCATTATTGATACAATCTTTAGGATTAGCATTCTATAAGCTGTTTTATTTTAGGATGAGACAGTGGTAAATCTGTAATTTAGCTTCCTTTATAATGCACTACGTTTTGTCTTCTTGAACATGGCAGAAAGTGAATAGAAAGTGGTTTCCTTGCTCACAGTGCAAGGCTTTATTCCAGCTAGTCTCTGCCTAAAAAGCAATTACTCTACAGTATTTTAGAGCTGTGCTTCCAGCTGCTTTTCTGGTTGTCTCCTTGGATTTCATGCAGTTTTCTGTCTGTTCCTGTGGATGCTTCCCTCAGACTTGCCACCCATCTATCTAACAAACAACAGAAACCCTGTTTTTGCTTGTGGCAGTGTATAATTTTACTATCTTATGCTCAAAAAGAATTTAAGTTTCCTATGCTTATCAAGCATAAATGTGGCTATTGTAGCCCACAGATAGATCATCATCTTGCATATCAATGCTACAAACATGTAAGTTTCCTCAGGCAGTTAGAGATGGGGTGAACTAAATATTTTTTCCGTTACAAATGACTAGTGAAGTAGTTGTGCAAATAAACAGCCCTCATACTTAGTTGCACAGCCCATAGAGACAAACTGTAGAGGTGCTGTTGGAGAGAGATTTGAATAAAACAACTGTGATGGGATCACATTTGACTTTACAAGGTTGTTAATTTGCAGCAATGTGGGAGCACGGTGAAGCTTTGATCCTGATTTGTTTGCAAGGAGGACAAGTTACAAAGCATGTGTTCTCAGAAACAGAGCTTGTTCAACACAGTTGTCAAAGCACAAAGAAACAAGGACTGTCAGCAACCCCAACCCACTAGCGTGTGTGGAAATAATAATCAAGCGTCTGCACTGGCTTGAATTTTGTGCCCAAGCTAATAAGAATTTAAAGAAGTTTCTCTTAGAATAGTGGTGTTAATTGTGAGGTAGTAGTACTCTTCTGACCAGTTATCTTTTGATAGATGAATTTTCCTCTAATGTATTAAAATGTTAAACATTTGGATGTGGATCTACCATTACTGATCTCATTTTAATTTAGGAAGCTAGCTTTTCTGGCTGTATTTCCTGGCTTGTATGTGTATGTTTCCTTGGTTTCTGAGAGGAGGAAAAGGAGTGATTTAAAGTAAGCGTGTCCTGATTTACACGTACAGAAACTCACAGAGTTACTGACAATTCTGTAGTAGAAACAAATCATGTTGAAGTACTCAGAAGCTTTCAGATTGTCAGAACTGAATGGTTGCTTTTTCTTTCTGTGTCATCGTTCTACTTTCTTATGTGCTTTATTTCCTTGCCATATTGGACTGTAGCTGAGTTAATTCCTCTGAGAATATACAGCACCTTAACTCAAAATCTCAACCCTGGGTGTTCAACAGTGTACAGGCATATAATGTGATGATTCTTGGAGAGGGTTTGGCATACATACAGCTAGGTTTTCCTGGACATGACTTATTTTTCTTAACTGAAATCTTGCCCAGGCAGGAATTCTTCAGATCCAGAGCCTGTTAGCCCCAGATGGGTGGATGCTGCCGCACAGGCATCCTGTTACTGGCCAGGTTCCTGCATGACCAGAAGTCCCATTGTGTACACAGATCGTTTAAGTGTGCACAGTAAGTGACACCTTTGGGAAGTTTTATGTCACCACCTGTTTGTGTTAAGTAGTTGCTGAGCAATTGCACAATAGTCCACATGCTTTTAGGATGTCTGAGAGGGATCAACCACTTAGTTACTGCCCGGCTGATTGGCATATGTGCTGTGAGTCATGTTCTAGGGAATGTGTAGAGGAGCATGTGTTGTAGAGTTTGTGTGGAAGTGCTGAGGTTAAACGCTTTTGCTTTGCACAAGTGTATCTGTTGATCAGAGATGCTCTAGAGGGAAACAGGGGAGACCTTTCTGAAACTCCCGTGTGTAGATGTGATGGTAAAATAACTGTTCTCTTCTGATGTAAATGGGACACACATTCATAGATAAAGATGACCTTTTTAGATCAGGGCTCATTTTCCCTCATTCTCCTCCTCCACACTGCTTCACTGAGAAGCTGGTTGTATATAACAAACATGCAATTTTATATTATACAGAATCACTGAAAGAGAGACTAGTGCTTTGCCCCATATTTGTGATATGTTGCTTTATACCTAACTGTATTTAACTTTGTTTGATGAAGTTTTTATCTTGGAATGAGCTGTAACTGAATGGAAGACTGTTTTGTCTTGTATTTTGGGGATCCAGAGCTGAGTTGCATGGGGGTTTGTGGTATTTTAGCTATGTGCAGATTGCGGTGGTCAAAGATTTGAATTGGATGAAGTTGAGAATTTATCCTCATGAAGGAAAAAAACTGATGCTAGGACATTCACAGTATGTTTGTATATTCAGTACCAATGGCTTTTAGGTTGTTCTCTGGTGCAGTCATAATGATAAACTAATGACTCAGATAATGCACATAGGATGGATGTGGTTGGCTTTTTTCAAAAGTTGAAATGTCACTGCATTTTCTTTTGGCTTATAGACATGCCACAGTATCCTCTTTTCCCCTCTGTCACTCCT
>JAVSBS010018001.1:5174-16190 GCA_033124195.1 Coracias cyanogaster
GAAAGTTGTTTGGTGTGAGGGTGTGGGAGCCTGGCCCAGGCTGCCCAGAGAGGTTGTGGAGTCTCCTTCTCTGGAGACATCCTGGACATGATCCTGGGCCCCCTGCTCTGGGTGAGCTGCTGGAGCAGGGGGGCTGGACCAGATAATTTCTAGAGGTCCCTTCCAACCTCTGCCATTCCATGACCCTCCTGTGATGGAGTCATATTGCAGAGCAGCAAGAGCTATTTGCCATCAATGATCAATGTCATGAAACCTTGCTTTTGAATTAACTGCATGGTTGCAGTTCATGGCAGTCGGGCACCTGGAGTGAAACCCCACCCTGAGATGGTATTTGACTTGACAGCCAGACCTGGATGGCAGAAGCTGCTGACAGAGGTTCTTCCGCCTGGAGAAAACTCACAGGTGGGCTCTCCCCCACTCTCCTGCTCCTTGCTGCTCCTGCTTCAGGGATATCTTGTGTCTCTTGCAGTTTCGGGTCATCTTTTCACAGCTGCTGTTCCTCCTCCGTAGCTGCTTGGCGGTGCCTGTGGTGGAGGAACCCTTGTCATCCTCCCTCTGGAAATGGAGGCCTCACAGCTTGCTGAGGTCTGTTTTTGTTTCTCTACAGACTTGATGGTTGAGTTTTCTTTTAATAACTTCTTTTGCTTAGTGCAGCTCTCTGACACCTTGGGTGGCAAACAACGCAGAGTGACATTCCAAAGGGCTGTTCAGGGCTGTGAGCTTGGTACAGCCGCCTTCAGTGCTCTTGCTGCTCCTCAGAAAGGTGAAGGAGATGCCTTTGGGTGGCACTGGGGCTCTAGATGTAGTCCACAGTGTGTGCCTGGCAAGTGGTCTCGCCTTGTGCCCGGTGAACTTTGGGAACGCTCTACAGAACACAGTGAATACTGCTTTTGTACAGCTCCAGGGCTAACGTTCTAGTCTCTGAAAAAAGTGCTTCTAAACTTCCAGATAATTCATCTGTGGTTTCTAGGAGCTTGAAATGCCCGCCCTCCCTCCCAGCAGAAAATCACAGATTGCTGCTGACATCCTGCATCTTACTTTCCACCCAATTTCTCTCCTGTTATGGAGCCAGATTTTTTTCAAAGCAGCAGCTCGGATGCTGAACTGATCTTGCTTTTTCAAACAAATGTTGGCTGGCACCAGCTTTTCACTGGTTCCGCGTGAGCTTTCTGCTAGGGGGCTGATTTAAAAAAAATATATAAACAAATGAAACCAACACCCAGACAGAAAAACTCCATCAACCACCGAGTGAAATCTGGAGCCCCATGGGTGAGAGGAGAAGAACCTGTACAGAGCTGGAAGGGTCCTGCATTTTATAGATAGAGTCCAAAAGGACCACAATCAGCTTTGAAAAGCCCTTTTTCCTGCTGCTCAGGACAGTGGCACTTCCCCACCACTCCAGCCCCTCGGGAATCTGGAGCCCTGTGCTGGTTTTCTTCATCATTTGGTTGAATACTGCAGATCTTGTGATCTAGATCCTTCAGCAGAAATACTTTCTGGTTTCCCTTCTGCTGCCAGCATGGTCTCTGTTGCTCTTCTCTTCCCTATAATTCGGTGATTTTCCATCTCATTTGTGCTCACACTGGAAAATCGGGGTCTGTCTGTCCCGCGGTGTCGCACAGTGACAGCCGGTCCCCAGCCTGACCTGGGGCTCCCCATCCTTCGTGCTTCCTGGGGTCTGGAATCTCCTGCTGGGAAGCACTACAGGGTTCTCCATAGAGCTTCCTCAAACAGCTCTTTTTTTTCCTGTTTGTTTTTTCTTTTCCCTATTCTGAATCTGCTCTTCCCCATGTTGACAATCTGCTTTTTCCCCCCTGGGTCCGTATCCTCGGTGGATATTTGTAAGATAGAGCAAAGACGTTATTAGCTCTTTCTCCTGTGTGCAAAACGGCTTTTCCCTAAAATTCCTTTCCCAATCTCTAGCCCTCAGAGATGGGATTCTTGGCTGAACTTCCTGAACGGCCCGCAGGCTGTTGTCTCTTCTGCAGGCACATCACAGGGGCTTGTCTGAAGCTGACTAAAAGGTCTTTGGTGATCCCAAGCAGCTCGCAACCTCCAGAACGTTGGACTTGGAAACTCCAAAAGAAGACGTGTGAGGTCTATGGCAGCAGCTTGACCTGTGGCGTGGGGTTGTGGGAAGTCTCAGGGCTCCACATCCCGGCCTTGCGTGTTTGCACCGAGTTCTGCGGCACACGTCGGGTGCTCCGCGCCTCTGCAGCGCTGTAGCCGAGGGATTCTCAGGCTGTGAATTCAGATGTGGTGAGGCAGGCCACCAGCTGGCTTCACTTAGGTTGTGCACACTCTGATTTGGGGGTTTTTGCAGACTTTGCTGGATTCTGCTGATTGTAAGTGTTCCCTTATGTTTCATCAAACACCCAGAAACCAGTGATGCCGGGCAAGCCGGAACGGACGGTCACAGCTTCGTGTTTCATGCTCTGGTTCTTTGCGAGTTGTTTATTTATGAGCTTTTTTTTTTTTAAGTTGAAGCAAGTTGGGTTTTTATTTTCGCATGTCCCTTCCCACCTCTGTGTCCTCCTCGTGGTGTTCTCCAGGGACTTGCAGTACAGTAGGTGGAGCGCAGGCCTGTATTGTGTTGCTTTCCTGTGTCGTTGTTGCTCTTGGCCAGCTTTGCTGGCCTTCTTTATAGCGGGAAGAGTCGGAGGGGCTGAGTTCCAGCACATGCAGCTGTTGTCATGGGGCTGGTGGCTTCAGCATCACGCAGGTCGGCTCAGCAGGCTGGGAGGGGTTTGTGTTCCTGCCGTGACTTGTGTCAAGCACCAGCGAGAAACTGCAGCGGAGTGATTTGTGTTCCCCGGGCAAAGCCGTGACGCTGCAAATTTAAACTAATCCGTGTTTCGTTAGAAAGCCTCTTATCGGGTGCCCTTTGCGCTGTTCCCGTTGGAAGCCCCACTCGTCTCCCCCGGCTCGTGTGAGATGCTGACGGGTTACACAAGGGTATGGAGCCTTGCTGCTTCCCTTGCATGAACGTGCAGCACCGTTCCCAGCGTGCGCGGAGCGGGGCAGGCCGGTGGGAGATGGCTGCTGGTCCCTGTTCCCCGCAGCACAAAGGTAACCTGGTTCTTCTTTCCCGTGCAGCTGAAGAGGTGGATCACCCCCCAGCTGATGCCGGCATGGGGGTCGATGTTCTGGAATCGGGTGACGCCACGCCTCCGACAAAGAGGAAAAGCAAGTTCTCGAGCTTTGGCAAGATCTTCAAACCCTGGAAGTGGAGGACAAAGAAAAGCAGTGACAAATTTAAGGAGACTTCGGAAGGTAGAGTCATTGGGGCTGGGTGGGAGTCCCTTCCTCTGCTTGGGCAAGCTGCCATGAGCCGGCTGGCGAGAAGGGCTTGTGGTCACAAGCCTGGGTGCTGGCACACGTAAGAACCCAAATGTGACTTTGGTGATGGGTTGGCACCTGCGGTCTCTCCAGAAACACCTTGCTGGGGAGCAGCGGTTTCAGACAAATAAATTCCTTTCTTGGAAGGAACCTCCCCGAGCAGCTGTGGGGAGGGGGCGGGGGGGTTTGCTTCAGGATCACGGGTCCTGTGTGAAGTGCAAGCCTGAACGTGCAGTCCCTCCTCCCTCCTCTTAATCCCTGCAAAACCAGTGACGTTTGAAGCCCTTTTATTTCCTCCAGTGGATCCCTTGACATAAAAAAAGTATCTTCTTGAACTTTCAGCTTACCCTGTTTTCTGAGTGCTTTTTTTCAATTTAATATCAGTTTTAGAACGAAAGATTTCTATGCGAAAGCCAAGAGAGGAGCTGGTAAAAAGAGGGGTTCTGTTGGAAGACCCTGAGCAGGGTGAGTCTGCAAATGAACTTCTCCTCCTCCTCCTGTCTGTGTTCTGTGTGGCTGACCTTCCTCTGGCAAATCCTCACCCTCGCACCCATTCTTCTTTGGGAGATGAGTTTCAGGGCTCTTCGCTGATGTGGTTCCTGTCTGTCTGTCTGTCTTGCCCTTCTCAACGCTCTCTCCTGAGTTTTGCACCCGGCAAGGAAGGCAGCCTGTCCAGCTGGGGAGATGTTGCTGAGAAGGCGCAATGTTTCTCTTGGATATCGTCCTTCCAGGGGGGAGAGGACGGGTGTTCTGTGTGTCACTTCCCATCCTGTCCCTCTTCTCCGTGTCCCGCTCCAGCCGTCTCGTCTTGTCCTGCTGAGCTTCTCTGTCTTGTTATGATCACGCTCCAGATTGCACCCCAGCCAGGCTGGGGGAGGCACTGACCTCGCAGCTCCACTTCCAAGGTGTCAGGCTTGGGAAAAGAAACCAGTTGGTGACTTTGGAGCTGCCCGGGTAGGGACATTTCCTCAGAGAGTTACAGACAAGATGCTTCATGGTGTGGTGTCATAGTTAGTCATGGCTAAGCTTCTTGAAGCTTGCCCTGCTGTCAACAAAGTCTTATCTCCTTTTCTGTCATCCCTGATGTCTCAGAGTCGGGGCCATCCTGCCAAAATAACTTCTCTGCCAGATCACTTCATCATCTCGTCACCATCATCTAGTCACCCTGGAGAGGAGAAGTGTCCAGGGAGACCTTCTTGGGGCCTTTCAGGACTTCAAGAGGCCTGTCAGAAAGATGGGGACAGACTTTGGAGCAGGGCCTGTTGGGACAGGACAAGGAGGGATGGTTTAAACTAAAAGAGGGAGATTTAGACTAGAGAGAAGGAAGAGATTGTTGATGCTGAGGGTGGTGAGAGCCTGGTTGAGGTTTCCCAGAGAGGTGGTGGCTGCCCCATCCCTGGCAGCATTGCAGGTGAGGTTGGCCGGGGCTCGGAGCAACCTGCTCTATTTGCAGATGTCCCTGTTCCCTGCAGGGGTTGGCCCAGATGACCTTGAAAGGTCCCTTCTCACCCAACCCATTCCATCATTCTATGACTCCATGAAAATGCTCCGATACTCATTTTGCTGAAGCAGAAGCTGAGCATCTCCACTCCGTTACATGAGGAAAACGGCAGGGCTCAGGCATTTGAGCAGCCACGAGAAGAAAATGTCCTCTCACCTGCCTTGGTCCACAAGCTGAGGACACACCTGAGGTCAGCACATGAAATGGGCCTTCTTGGCAACGCAGAGAACTGAGCCCTGCATTTCCCAGAGGCAGCGAATAGCCCCAAAGCAGAGCCGTGCCCTTCCCTGTATTTGCTCACTTCAGTGGTGTCTCTCGCTGTGTCTGAGCACCAGCTCCCCAGGCAGCCCCAGAGAAGGCTCCAGTTCTGCTATCAAGCCTCTAAAGTATTAGTAATTTTTTTTTAAAAGGGTAAAAAAAAAAAAAAAAATCACCCAATGGAACGGCCACAACCTTTTCTTGTACGCTGAAGTTACTTATAGCAGGAGGAGCCTGAGCAGTGTCTCAGCACTAACTCGTTTATCTGCTCCTCGACCCATCGGCTGCATCTCAGCATCCCTCCGTTAGTGCATTTATCCCTGTCCCTGCTTCAAATAACATCCCCGGGCGCAGGCAGGGAGCAGTGACCTCGGGAGCGGGGAGGACGTGGGCAAGATCCCTTGGAGAAGAAGACGAGCCCAAACTGAAGCTCAGACACGAAGCTTCATTGATTTGGGATATTTGGCTTCCTCCCTGGATACCAGCTCACCCTCTGCAGTCCTTTCCCCGACAGATTTGGATCCCCCCACCCACATCCCTTCGCAGGCACAGTGTCGCTGCGGGCAAAGAGCATCTCTCGCTTTCTAGGGCTTGGGAGGTGGCGAAAGGCTCCCACACACCTCACCGCGATGCTCCCGAGGGTCTCAGCGGGGGATTTCAGCCCTGGAGCACCAGAACCCCAGCATGGCCCCCCCGAATCCTTCCTGTTCTGGTGCCCAGGGACATGAGTCCAGCAGCGGGGCTGGAGCTGCACCCTGGTTGTGTTTAAAGGTGATGGCGGTAAAATTAAACTGATGTGTGGGGCCAGCGCAGGGCGATGGGTTGGAAGCTAAGAGGGAACTGAAGGGCAGGAGCACCCAGGCATTTAACAGCATCTTTCAGGGGGCTCATTTCCCTCTGGCCAGCTCAGATGTGGAGGTTTATCTGGTTTTCCTTCCCTTGGGAAGGTCCTGGGGACCCTCTAGATGCTCAGTGATATGAGATGTGGTGGCCTCATCAACAGCCATGGGGCTTACAGGGCTGGGATTCACCCAAAGGCCCCTTTCCACCCAAAGGTCCTGTTCCCACGCAAAACAAGCCAGAGCAGAGCTTGTTTGCCATATGGCACGGCCGGTGAGCAGCTGGGAGAAAGGGACACCAGCTCTCCACAATCTCATCTTTGTAATTTCTTCTCTTGAGTGAGAAAATCAAGAGGAAGAAGAAACAGAGAAGAGCTATTTACTGGCATCCTTCTCCCTCCTGTTGGGAAGGTTGGATGCTGAGGGTGGAAACCTGGCACACCAGTTATTTCCAGGGAATTATCTGGGCTCCAGAATCTCACTGTGCTTGACTTTCCCCAGCAAAGCCCGGGCAGGGACACGAGTAGGCTCCATAGACGGATGAGAGCAACGAGAGCTATTAATGCTAATGGGTGGGAAGTGGCCATGAATAAATCAGTAGCATCTTCCCAGCCATCAAAGCCTGAAACCCTCCAGTACGGAGCGAGAAGCAGAGGGGATGTGTCAACAAGGTTCGGTTTATGATGGAGGCTATTCGATGCTGGTACCTACAAACCCAAGAGACATGGTCCTGTTGACCCCCACCGTGCTGCTCTGGGGTGGGATTTTGAACCTCATCCCCCCAGCCCCACACAGAAACCCCCTCCCAAGGCCACCCCTGAGCATCAGTGAGTGAGGCTTTCATCTCCTAGCACGTCCGGACTGGATCTGAGCAGGGGTTTCACGTTTGCTTTGCCCTTTCGATGCTGCAGGTAGGAGACGAGACATGAGGAGGCATCACCAGTTCAAACCTCCCTCTAACCAGTCACATCCTTCTACCTCCAGCCGTCCAGCTTGCCCTCGGTAATCCCAAATCCTAGGTATTAGGCATTTAATCTTGCATTTTATCATGTCTCCTCTTACCAGGGGGTCTGAAATTAAAAGGGAAGCAGGGAAGAGCTGAGCTTCCGCTGCTTTAATTGGTTCTGGCTGGTGGGTAAGAAGGAAGGAGGAAAAGGCAGCGGTTTCTTTCGCTGCCTTTCCTCCGCGTTTCCCGAGCAGCTATAATTATTCCAGGAAAGGGCAAGAGACACAGCATCAGAGGAGGGAGGGGAAAAAATGTCCCCTCCCTGGGCAGAGGAGGAACTTGGGTTCATGTCTCAGCTGGCCTCGGAGCGAGGAGCCGAGCGGCTCATGGAGCTGAGCCAGCGGCCTGGGCTGGAGCCTGCGGACACGATTTTCCATGATGCAAACTGGGGTGGGGGGGAGAGGGGCCGAGGCAGGACATGGACGAGTCAGAGGTTTGGTGCCTTCGATGTCTTCTCCTGCCTTGCAGGAGAGCTGGAGGCATCTCCCCCTGCCCGGGTTGGTGCTGGTGAGGGTCCCGGCAGGGCTGTGAGTGGGGCTGGGCACTGGAAGCGGCAGTGGGATGAACTGGGGACAGAGCCCGAGGGGATGTGGAGCAATGAGCTGGGGGCCGGGATCCCCAGTGCCGCGCGGGGGGCGGGGGCCGCGGGGCGGGTTGGGGGGGGGGGCCCCGCGCGGGTCCCAGCTCCGCTTTGCTGATGCCCTGCAGGTCCTGGGATATAAAAATCCCAGTTTCCATTCCCTCCCCCCAGCCTGCGACTCATCCTCTGGACAGCTCAGGTTTTTTTAACTCCAGAACACAAGTCCCGATGCTGGATACTCGCCCATTAATGCCACCTCGCTAGTCACTCCTGGATCCTGCTGATGCTGATCAGAAATGGAGCTGCCCTGGCTCGTTAAAGCGCTTGATTAATTATTATTGGCAGAATGAAGAGCTATTAATTGCATTTCCCTACCCCTCCGATGTAACGAGGGACGGTGCTTTGACCTCTGCTGAAATATCGATTAGCAACAGGTATGTACCTTCAGCATGCTATTTTCTAGCTAAAACCAGGTGGATCCGCAGCGGATGGGACACAAGAGGAAGCCCAAATGGTGAAGCTGTAATCCCGCTTTTCCATATCTCCCAGGAAAAAGCATGAAGCGGGAGTTCCAGCATCCCACAGCGCTGACCCCCGGCTGCTGGGGAAGGTCACTGGGAACCGGGTCTGGGATGCTGCAGAGTTTCACTCTGGGCAGCCTGTGGGAACCTCTACGCCTCACGAGGAGGAAGATGAGTTTTGGAAGCACTGCCTGCACTTAGAGAATAATGCAACCTGCCAGGCGCTGAACGCAGGCAGATAAAAGGAACCGACAGCTGGAGCTTCCCCCGTGAAAGCAGCAGAGCAAGAGGGCTCTGGGGACAGGCGAGCGGCTCGGGGATAGAGCAGGACACTTTTGGCCCTGGACCTGCGAGGTCTTTCTCTGTGTGGGTGCGCAGAGGCGGTCACGGCTTTGGAAACCGGGCGAGATGGGGAGGTGGGA
The DNA here is from genome assembly GCA_033124195.1 of Coracias cyanogaster. Taxonomy (NCBI): domain Eukaryota; kingdom Metazoa; phylum Chordata; class Aves; order Coraciiformes; family Coraciidae; genus Coracias; species Coracias cyanogaster. The sequence goes on from JAVSBS010018001.1 coordinate 13,641, forward strand.
CCTCCCTCGTGCTGATGCTCTGCGGGACCAGGCGGTACCACCACGGCCTCGCTGCCCGAGCTCTGCGTTCCCGCTCCGTCACAGGCACTGCTGGTGACACATGGGTGATAAATGATCCAGAAATACACAGTTTTAAGGCCACCAAAGTGGCAAGTCACCCTCCAGCAGCGAGCCCGCTACCCCAGACTGTCTCCCTGCTAAAGGCTGCAATTAAGATTAAAGTGAGAATTTTTGCAGCAAGAGCATTTTCACCTTAAAAATAAGAAAGAAGAAGAAAAAAAACAGTGCTGAATGAACCCTGCTCTCTTAGGTCTTCCTCACAGCGAGTTCTTCCCACTCTACCTCTCTGCTGGTGCCAACCTCAGCCTCCTCCATGTACCGGCCCATCAGGAGCTGGTGCCTCTCCAGACACCTCTTGCAGGGCAGCTTATAAATTTCCACCCATCGACTCAGCCCCAGCAGAGATCACTCAGAAATCAACAGAACAGCACCTGGCTGGAGGTTAAATAAAACCCCACATGTCGTGGGGCTGTGGCACCGGCCTTTCCAGCCCCAGCCGAACCACCCAGCTCTGTGGTTTGTCCATGGGGTGCAGCAGGTCCCTCCTGCCCTGGTGAACAGCTGAGATGTGTGACCCTCTCGGGTGTGATTTTGGTGAGGGTTGGGCACAGCCCTGGGTTTGCCATCCTCAGCCGGCCTAAACTCCTGTCCCCTTCTCCGGGCTCTGCTGGTTCTCAGAGGGGAGATGGCTGAAATCCCACTGGGATACAAGGTCAGCACCGAGCGCGGTTCCTGCTGTGGTGTGGGAGAGGGTTTGCAAGGAGAAGCCAGAAGAGGCTCAAAGCTCCTGAGAGATGTGCCAGCAGATGCCCAGATGCCCATTTATCTCACACTCTCCTGGCTGGAAATCTGGAGTTCAATGCAAGCCCCTGCCTCCTGCAAGGCCAAGCGTTGGGTAAACGTGCAACCCAAACACGAGGAGACATCCCGGTGTCCTCTGCCCCACGCTGCGCACTGGGAGGTGGGGCAGGCCGAAGAGGCGTTGGGGCAGATTCGTGTCGCAACATCAGCTACACATAAACGGCCCCAAAACGGCTCCTCTGCTGGCATCTCAGGCTGGTGTGCTCCAGGGAAAAGGTGCCCACAAATAACATCTCGCAGCTTAAACCCATCATGAGAACCAGGTTCTGCCCGCTCCCAGCCAGCCAAGCAGCCATCTGGCAACCATTACGGCTTGCAGCAACCGGAATCGCTTGCACCGTGCACACACACACACTCTCTCCCTTGCCATTCCTTGTGCGTAATTCCCCCCACACACTAACAAGCAGGCCCGCAAAGCCAACCCGCCTCCCCGGCGGGCACCGGCGCAGGGTTTGCCGCACAACCCGCCTTGCCTGAAGGAGCCTGTGGCGAGCGCTCCTGGCCAAAGGACAGGTTGGCCTTTCCCTGCTCCACCGTTTGCTTTGGTTCTTGGGGAGAAACATCCAAAAGCTGCTTCTCCAGACTCTGGGAGCAGCCACCATGAGCTCCTGCTCGCCTGGGACAGGCCTGGATGTGGTGGTGCAGACGGGCAGCGGGTGAAGGCGATTTTAAGCCAAGCCAATAAACGCTGTTTGCAATTAAAACAGCCCAGCCCTTCCCATTGCAAGGCCTCGCTTCTTGCTGCTGGACCTCAGCGAGCTTCAAAGCCCTCGGCTGGAGTTTCTTGGCACCAGGCGAGTTTTCCTCCCTCCTGTCCGAGAGCCTCGCTGGAAAGGACTCAGCTGCTGGGGTCGATGGCACGGAGCAGGGCTGAGGAGGGTGGATGCACAGACGGAAATTCGGGTGAGAAGTTTTACCTGGAGCTTCATACAACCCATCCTAGTACATACATGCTTATATATTTCTATTTAAATATATATATATATATATATATATAACCCCGGCAGGTCACTGCAGCATGAGTCCCAAGATGGTCACAACCCATCAGCGCAAAGGCAATAACAACGATGAAAACACTGGCTACAACCCCTCTGGAAACGATTAAATGATGCTGGTTTCAGAAATCAAGATGGACTAAGCAATGGAGGAGAGATCAGCAGAAGGACCCAGGATGGAGTGAGTGGGAACAACCAGAAATTGGGCTTTTGGGGGCAGCAAAAGGGATAAGTTTCAATGATGGAACCTGACACTGTTTCCCCCAGCAAGTTTTCAATTACAGACGGGCTAATGGAAAATCCGGTAATAATTATGTCCGTGTTGTAATGTTATGGAAAATGTCGTAATGAGATTAGGGCCATGCCGGGCTCCTCGGGCGAGCAGGGTGAACACAGGCACAGCCTGCCCCGCACACCCGCTCCCCTCCAGCCTCTCCTGAGCCCTGCAAAGATTTTGGGGCTTGGGAACACTCCTGGTGCCCAAAATACCATCAGGTTGTGGGTAAACGCTGTGGGTTTCTCCCATTGGAAGCATGAGCTGGAGGGGAGTCAATGAAGCCCCTCTGCTCTGGGGAGACCCCCCTGCAGTGCTGGGGCAGCTCTGGAGTCCTCAGCACAGCAGAGACATGGACCT
>JAVSBS010018002.1:0-22707 GCA_033124195.1 Coracias cyanogaster
GGGGACATTGGCCGTGGATGTCTGGAACCAGGGCTCCCTCTAGAGGGTTTTGCACAGCAGCAAATGGCCACACCATGGCCTTGAGGAGAAGATAGGGTGGGACCCCAGGTCACAGCCCTTCCTTCCCCTGAGGTCCTGCTTTGCCTGGAGTGGTGTTAAGAGCATCCCCAAATTGCTCTGAGCCACCAGAGTTCAGCTCTGCCAAGGGGGTGGTAGGGGCAGACACTCAGTACGAGCCTGGATCTACCTCCAGCCTTTGCATTTGCCAGCACAGCACCAGCTGCTGAAGGGCACTGGTGCTGTGTAAGGCAGGAGCTGCTGGTCTGCCCTTTGGGAAGGCTGCAGCACTGACAACACAGGTGCCGTGGTGCTTCTGGTCAAGCTGGAGACAGCAGAGCCCTTGAGGTGAAGTATCTGGTAGCTACACATCACTTGGACTTGCAAGAAGGTTGTTTATAGCACTTGCTTAAGCCAAACAGAATGTGGAGAGCAGGGTGTTGGAAGTAGCAACTGACTCACACATCTGGGGGAGTAAGGCTTAGATGAGCAGTGGAACTCAGAGGGCGGGCTACCACAAGGAAACATGGCCCACCATGAAGCTCCCGGTTTCAGACACCAGTATAAACCCATTATCAGAGATGTGAAAGAGCAGCCTTGGAGGATGACCCAACCAGTGTACCTGCAGTGCAGCTTATCACTGGTCAGACTGCTCCAAGCTGGAAGTGGTGACAGTGATTTACCGTTACTGACTTATCCTCAGACATCTATGGCTGCTCTTGCGTCAGAAGGCATTTTCACTTTTTAATAAACCTGCTTGACAGCCCTCTGAGATATTTTGTCATAAAGGGCTATCATAAAGCTTAAGTTTCATTGCTAATAACTTCATTACAGCACAGCCTGCCCAAAGCAATGACACACTTCAAACACGTCCATAAAAAAAAAAAAGAAAAGAGACGCATCAACTCAGCCTTGAGGTTTTAACTAGAGCAACTGTAGGTGACAGGGAGACAAGTCTGCAGCATCTTACAGCCTTTGTGAGGGGGTCTTGGCTTGCCAGCTACTCAGGCCAAAGTCACAAACAGAGAGGTCATGCATCAGAAAAGACTACTGGGAAAGAAGGTTTGGGCGCTTTTAACAAAGCCTCCCCTACAATTCAAGGTCCAAACACATGAAGTGGTGGGACACCTGAAGTTGTCCCCAGGCCCTTTCACAATGGACTCTACTTAGTTGTGGCAGAGCCAGAGCGGATGATGTCTGAAAGGGAAGCAAAACTTTGAGCTGATTATCTGCATACGACTCCCACCTGCCCTGCTTGTTCCAAGAGAGACAGGAGAAACCTAGAAAAAGAGCCACAAGAAGCTGCACTCCCTTCTGATGTCTGCTTGCTCTGCTAATAGGACCAATTTCCCCCATGGGAGAAGACGAGCAGGACACAGCTTGCACTAGCCTGCTGTCCCAGAGGCTCCCTAGGGGCAGGAGCGACTCCCGGGGTTTCGAGCTGATGGTTTTCTCGCTAACCTTCACTAGATGGTGCTCTACACCCTTGAAAACTCCTTCGCTGCCAGCGCGTTCCTCCTGTGCTGCTTTTTCAGCGGTAGGCTTAGGTGGGAGGAGAAAGGGCTCTTCAGGGGTATGTTTTCTGCAGAGGCAATGCACGCTGCACGGTACTGGTGGGGTTTGAAGAAGCAAGCGTCCCTCAGGTTGTGTTGAAACGCAATGGGAAATGCTTAGAGGAAGTCGAGCAGACAGAGCAAAGGGCAAGGCCACTTGACCCCTGCCTGGAAGGTCCTGGTTTGAACGGATATGCCCTCCACAGAGGAATCATGTCCCAGCAGAGGATGTCCAAACTTGTCCTGACCAGGACTTCGCTGAAGGAGGATGCTTTACCCCTCTCCAACCACAACTGTGGGCAGATGGTTTGTTGGCAACCTCTTCCAAAAGCATCCTGTCACAGGATCTCCAGCCACAGGAGAGGGCCACAGTGCTTGTGTCTCCTTCTTTGCTGCTTCAAAACCCGAGTGCCATCTCTGGCCAGACCTCCTTCCTGCAGGTGAAGCCATGAGCTCGGGCAGGTTATTGTATCAAATAAAATCCAACCTCTGCTGCCTCAGCCGGAGACAGTGGAGTCGCAGAGAGCTGAAGCACTAGTAGGCTGAATGACAGGCTCTGTCCCTGTGGAGCACCAGACACTCTCCAGCACCCTCCTGGTATCGGCCTGGCGAGCCGACTGGAGCACTGGGAGGGAGGACACCTCTTCTGAGCTTAGCAAATTAAGCTCTTAAGTGGAGCTTGTCAGCCAACAGATAAACACACTTAGGGTGTGTTTATCACCCTTTGATAGGGACTATGACATGTGTTTATGCATAGCGTGGAAGCGGAGAGGCATTCTGACTGTGCAAGAGCGCTACCCAGCAATGGAGATGGGGCTGCTTCAGGTGGAAAATGGATTTTCAAGGTTTAAATGACAAGTTTTCTCACCTGGTTGCCATCTCCTGTGCTTCCTTTGCCAAGGGGGGGGCTCCTTGTCTTGAAGCCTCCAACCCACAAGTCAAGTTTTTGCATTTGTTGCCCTTTTTGGAGTCTGTTCAAGCCCCTGTGGGGAAGATAGAAAACATTGCCCAACAACAAGTCTTTCCTGAAGGCCCATTTTGCAGGACAAAACTCCCAGAAAGGCTGCCTGTACTCCATGCCATGGATACTTTCAGCATACACAACATAAGACATCTCCTTTGACAAGCTGTCAAGAGCTTTCAAGAGATTCTTTATTACTCTACACACCCTGGCTGGGAAAGCTTGAGCAAGCAGACTGGTCAAAAGCCAGTCCTCTCAGACGTGGGGCTTCAGGTACTGCCACCCTCCCAACCTTCATCAGTATAATTTCAGTGTACCAAAATAAATGGTCCCAGCCTTAAAGGCATCTCAAGCCAGATCTTAAGCAGACATTGCTGCCATGGGGCAATGAGGCTGTTTCTGCAGGGTTTCAGGTAGGTCTTTCTTCAGAGGCAACAGGTCCCAAATTCTTCGTGGGTTGACCAGGTCTCTCTGTGCACTCCCTTCAACCCTTGGAACTGTCCAAGCCTCCTAAAAAAATAATTTCCTGGGCACAGAGGGGGCAAGCAAACGAGGCCTGGGAACCACAGAATTAAGATCTTGCCTGCCTTGTCCAGCCACCAGGTTCAAGCCAGAGCAGATCTTGGTATCTGATACAGAGCCTATCTAAGGAGCAATAATAAAGTCCACTGGAGATGCCACTTGCAGTAACCAGAAGCAGCAAGTGCTATTTCAGAAGATGAAGACCCAGCATTACTTTGATTTGTGATCAACTGGTGATGAAAGACAGGAGATCCTATCCTGGTTGAGGAAGAGCTGCCTATCAGAGGAAGGAAAAATTAAAAAAAAATACTTGTTTCACCAGCTGAGCTGGAGTCACTTCCCTGACCACCTCCATCCCAATGCTGTGGAAGGCAGTGTGCTGGCAGCTGTTCCAGTCTCACCCAACACCAAATGTATTTGCCTTTTGAGAGATGTTTGAAGATCAAGAGGATTACAGAAGGGTGTGAGGAGATGAGTAATGAGGAAACAGCCTTCAGAAGGCTGCTGGGGCCAGTGAGGAAGTTATCCAAACCCTTTATGCCAAGTCTTATATCTCCCAAGAGGCTCAACCACTTCTACAGCTGGACAGCATCAGTGGAAGAGGGCAAGAAGTAGAAGCTCCGTTTCCCCCATGGGCTTCCCTGCTCTACACATAAAAGGCTACATCATGGGAGACCCCACAAGTGGGTCTTATCCTAGAGATGCTCTAGGTCTTTCCTGGTGTGGACTCCCTGTCAGCCCCAGGTCCCAAGGCTTGCTGGGAGTTGTTGCCCTGCCCTCAAGCATCAGATAGCCCCATCAGCTTGGCTGAGCCAGTGAAAGTATTGCAGCACTGATGCCTGTCCATCCCAGCAACACATCTGCATTCCCCAAGGCAAATGCAAGGAGAGCACTTTTTAACTTAATGCTGGAGGTTTTAGGTGGGACTAAAATTCATCTCGTCAGCACTTGAGTTTCATGTAGCGGAAGGGCTGGTGTGAGCCAGCCCCGGGACACCTCCCACTGCTCACTTCCTCCCATTTAACGGACATGAAACATATAAAGAGTCATTAATATTGAAAAAAAATCCCATCTCACTGCACCACCATGCCACTTCAAATCATCTTGACTGACTGCAGCAAGGTCTCTGCACCCATGAGTGGATGTCTACATGCAAGTCACCCTCAATATGCAGCCAGCACATTAAAACCTGGCAGGATCTTAACGCGGGCTCCATGGCGCAATGCTTGGGGCATGTGTCCCAGGGCCCAGGTTGCAATTCCTGGCTGCTTAAGACCTGCATGTTTGTAACACAGGAACATCTCTGCCTGGATTATTCCCTCGAGAGGAGCCTCGGGGACAGGTCTGCAGGCAGAAAATGGGGTGTTGAGAAGGACTGGTGTCCCACGCAGGGACATGAGCACAAGCATCTGAACCATATCACCAGGACAGCTCAGCTGGATGGCTGCATCACTGCATCATGGGCATTTTTGGCACAGCTCTTTGCTTTGCTTCAGCTCCTCACCATACAAGGTGACAACATGCAACCGATACTGTGGTCAAAAACTTGCTGCAGAGAGTGCAGAAATCCACAAGCAGCCATGGCTGGCTCTGCAGGATTTGGGTTTGCTGCAGGGTCAGGCAGCAGCTGCTGCCTGGCATCAGAGTCCTCACTGCCACTGCAGGCTAGAGCTGCTCCAGCATTGGGGACACCTCGATCTGGTGGCAGCTGTGAGGCCAAATTCCCCAAAGGATGGCAGAGATCCTCCCTGCCTCCAGCCTGGGAAACAGGCAGGAGTATCTCATTGCTGAGTGCTCTCAGCCATGGTCTTCCTCCCCTTCCTCCACGCCCTGCTAGTGCTGGAAGAAAAGGGAAAAAGATCAGACACTGCAGAAGTCCTGACCTCATTACTATGCTGCCTGCATATGTTTTGTGGTAATGCTGTGATAATTACCAAATGCTTCCTTTCCATTTTCCCAGCCAGGTACCAACATTATTGCCATCGCTCCATCTCCATATCTCTGCAGGAGTGTCCTCAAGGACTGCCTTTGCATTTGGCTGAACAAGATGTTCTCGTCTGAGGAACCACAATGTTTTTCCTGGTTTTCCACCCATCCTTGTAAACCACACCAGCACCTTTTCTTCCTACTGTTTTGAGTAGGGTGCATTCCTCTGGCTAGTGTTATAAACAAGGACAATATGCCTGTCATTTCCCATCACCGTTTGGTTAGATGAGCCCAGTGCTTCAGGTCAGAGAGCTGGTGTGCCTGGTGGAGTGATACTACAGTATCCCAAAGCAGATTGGGTGGTGTCCTCCCGAGAGACATCCAAACAATGGCTTCTTACATGGTGGTAGAAATGTCCACAGCATCACCGCTGCATGGGGCCTGTCCTGGGCATCAAGGAGAGATCAGACAATAAAGCCTCATGCCACAGCTCTACCTGTGATGGAGGACACATGTAGCCGTAAGCCAGTCTGGCCATTGCAGGTCAGTGGAGTATCAGGCATGAACTGCAGGGTTTGCTTCGCTCACCTGTGAGCTGGCAACTAGTCCTTGCACAAGTGTTCAAGTCCTTAATGCATGAGCACCCAACTAATCCATGCATGGGTGCCCAATAAATTTATCCATGAGGCCAAATAGTTCATTCATAAGCACCCACTTAATTCATGCATGGGCACCCAAACAGCTCAAGCATAAGCAAGCCATTAATTCACGCGTCAGCGTTCATGCATTGGTGCTCAACCTGCGCACCTTCTTTGCTCATCCATGAGCAACCACACAAGTCATGCATGGGCACCTACTTAGTCCACGCATGGGTGTTTGATGAGCTCCTCTGTCACTGAGTGTTTACCTGAGTACATAACTGCGTAATTTTTCTTTTTCTCATTACCAAAACAATGATCAGAAGTTTGTGTGAGTTGGCAATAAATTACATTAAGGAAAAATTCCCCCCAATAAAGGGCATTTTGCCAGCTGATGTGAAAGTGCAGGAAGGGGCTGCCCCAGGGTTGGGGAGGGTGCAGCAGTGCTGTGGCCGATGCCACTGAAGGCAGCAGCAGCCGTGCTTTGACAATCATCACAGCTCCCCTGCGCTTTGCTCTATGTGTGTTTTCCTGCTCTTCTTGTTTTACCGTTTAAATGAAGGCAACGTTGTGCTCGCACCCAAGGTGTGCTCGCGTCTCATGCAAAAGCAGGAACCAACCCTTCAGCGCTCATCAAACTTCTAAGACTGCGCAGCTACGCTTGCACTGTTCCTGAGCTCCCAGTGTGGAGTCACACAACTATCACACAAGCAGAAGCATGCTCTTCTGCTCTAGAGACCATGCAGAGCAACAGAACCCTTCAAGCCCATCTCTCTGGCTCCCATAGACCCAGCTGATGGCTATGTGGTGACCACCTCCTGACCCTGGCAGGAGGTAGGGCCAAAACCCATCAGCACCCTCTCTTCCAGCACTCCTAGTTCACAAGGATAAAGACTATAAGCGCATGCTGGAAATGGACCATGACTTTGTCCCTGCTGTTGTTAGCATGCATGCAGTGGGTGTCTCCTTATGATTTCTAGTCTTTTTTACAGGCATCTGGGATGATCTTTTGTCCAATGGGACTTCTCATGCCAAGTTCATTGCTGTGCCTGGTGGGAACTTTCTCATGCCAAGGGTAGTAGGATGGAGCAAAACACATTTGCAGGGGGCAAGGTGCCTCCTGAACAAGGGGACACACAGTGAGTCTCCCAGGAGGCTGCATTTTTGGCAGGGACCACAGCCCAAAGCAACAACAGCACGTAGATATTTCCTTCATGCTATTTTTAATGGGCTTAAGCTAAAGCACTGGGGGGTGAGGAAGCCCAGTTCTGGCTCCCGTGCCAGTCTGGCACAACTCTTGGACATCTCTGCTCGATCTCTCTGCTTCTCTCAGTCCTGGGACCATCTCAGAGCACATTATTCCTTTTCTGCAAAATATGTGGCAAAATCTGCGTTGTCACCAGGGGAAGTGACACAGGCTTGTCACAACAGCAGGCACAAACACACAGACACACACCTTTTTTTCTTCTCTTGGATGAAAATAATTCATGCCATGGGTCACTTAGGCAAAATACTTCCACTAACATCCATTTTTTTTTAAGATTAAGTTTTTATTAGAACAACACTGAGACGAACAAAGTTACGGGGTAGTCTCACTGTCACTCCCAGCACCCACTAACGCTCACCAGTCCCATCTTGAGTAAGCAACACCCCTTCTCTGTTGGTTAAACATCACATTTTACCAGCTGCCTGGGCAAAGGTCTTCAAGACCCTTTCTTCCCAATGAGGAGGCAGAAAACAGCATCTTTGTGTGGCTAGGCAAGGGTTTTGAGTCAAAGTTTCCAGTGGGGACTGTCCATCATGCTATCACATGGCTGAGGCATGCTCTGGCTGGTGTCCTGGCTCTTCCAGGAGCAGGGTCAGGCTCATAGGCTGCTCCAGCATTTTTTTTCCCACGTATTCAGCCCATGCATGAGTCCTGCCCAAGCCTGTAACCCTTTGCTGAGCTGCCTTGGACTTGGATTAGCTGAGCTAATCTCCCAATATAGGGCTGTCCCGGCTCTATGCAGATAAAATAAATATTTAGCTTGAAAGCATCTAACAGTTTTCAAAGAGCCTGGGATGGCCCAAGTGTGTTTAGACTGTGTGCATAGCAAAGGCTGTTGATGCCTTTCATCATTGTTGGATGTGTTCAACGCTTCTATCTGGACATCTTCACAGTCCTCCCTGGAGAGGCTTGTCCTGTTGATCTCTGCTTTACAGATAATGGAAGTGCAGCCAGTGAGGGCTCTAACTGAAGGATGAGCGTTTGAGGCAGCCTCCTTTGTGTTTCCTCTCCAAGGCCAACACTCCTCCAATGAGATGCCTTGAAAAGTAACAAAGCACCAGCAAAAGTCTCAGCCAGGTTTTCCTGTTGGTGGTGGTGGCCACCATGGCCGGTGCCACTTGCGCCCATATCTCAGCATTGCTGCAGGGATCTTACTATGCCCATCACCCCTGGATGCAGCCAGACAATGGGCTTGCAAAATTGCTCCACATTGCAGATGAAAGGCAATCCTGCTTTCTGCTTTGGTGCTTTGCATCACGGTGTAACATCTCTTCTTTCTGGCAGGCTCAAATTTATTTATTATTCCTCTTCACAGATGCTTTAATATAAAGTAATTAGTACTGAGGGTAGCATCAAGCCAAGAAATTAGGTCATAGCACAATGCCTCCTCCGGCTGGGTGCTCTGGTTTTTGGTAGGCCAGCAGGAAAGCCTCCTGCCTGCACTCTCCCTGAGCTCCATAGCCAAGGGCACCATGAGACAAGTGTGGTGCCCTGGGGCTGTGGGCAGGATGGGCTCTGGGAGCACCACTCAGAGCATGCTGCTGCTGATGGAAGGTGTCAAAGGGAAGCACGCCCTCGTCCTTGCATCTCTTGCACTCTCATAGGAAGGGGTAGACAGTTGATCCCTAACCAGAGAAACGAGGCATGTTTTTCTCTGGAAGCCTCATGGGCTTTAATGAGAGCCTGATGCAGGGCCTTATAACCCCATTTTTTAAAATTCCTTTTGAATTACCACATTTACTCTCTGTTCAAATGCATACTTCCCCTGACCCACAACTTCTTCCATGCAACATTCTTCCAAATCAGATTTTCCCAGAAATTTTTACTAAAAACAACTGTCTCGCAGCTTTAGCAACACCCGGCCCGGCTGATACAACCCTCCAGAGAAAATATTGCTAGACTGATGGGTCATCCTTGGACAGAGGCTGCCAGGCACAGATCGGGGGGCAAACCTGAGCAGAGGAAGGAGGCATCCCTGACCTCAGCCCTGGGGCTGTCCACCCAGATAACCCTGCTTTTCCCTATCCCATTTAGCCAGAGTGGATCTCTTTAGAGGATGACAAGTGTAAACCCAGCTTTTGCTATCAGAGGGCAAGGCGTGCCTTCATGTCCTAGGAACTACATCCTGCCTGGCTTTGCCAGCCTCATCCACCTTCCAGCTCTACTGGGAGGCAAGGAGGCCCAAGCTCAGGTCACATCCCAGGCCAGGCTATGAGATACACAAGCATTTGCCAGGGCACTGAAGTGCTTTTTCAAAAAATGAAACTAAATTTTTCAGGCTTTGTATCCTTAAGGCCACCAGCTTTCCAAGAAATTTTAAATCCAGTAAAATTCACCCAAATCCTATAATCACTCATAGAAACAAAGGCCAGACTGATCATTTTTGCTAAAAGGTTGGCAAGGTTCCAGCTTCATGAAACACAGCTTTGCTGAGAGAAAAAAATCTCCTGTGGGCAAAACTGTGTATTGGTGGTTTTTGAAAACAAATGAAATAAGGCATTTCAGGGATAAAAATAAAGCTTAAAAATAGCCTTGAGGCTATCTTTAGCCACAAGGCTAGTAGAGGAAGGTTCACACTTGTTTTTTTCATCTGTTTTCACCCCCTCCCAGCTAAAAGAAAAAGAGGCAGGCAGAGTATTTTTAGGTTTCTGTTGCTGCCGCACATGCAAGGAAAGTGACTTTTCCCAAAGCTGGCTGGTGTTCTGCCTCCCCCAGCTCTGGGGAAGATAGTGCTAGAGAGAGTTTTGGGGACCAGGAGCTTACTTATGCATGGCCAAGTAGGGGGTTTGGGCTTGCTCAACCTAATAATTTCACAGCAGTTGCCAAGAGTTTTCTCTCAGGGAGGTCTGCAAAAGATGAACCGGGTGCTGCTGCAGCATCTCATCACAACTTGGAAAAAGGCCGTCGAGGCTCTCCCTGCAGTTTGTTTCAGTGGCAAGAACAGGGTGAAGAGCAGCACCTGGCCCTGGGCCACACATGGCAAGATGGCCACAGGAAAGGGGCTCACAACACCTCCTCAACTGATCTGCTCCTCAGCTCTGAGATGCATGGATTGGCAGGGAGACTCTCACTCCCTGACATTACTGCTCTTCTCCAAACCTTTCCCAAACCCTTAATAATCTCCCAGAAGTGCAAGGGCCAGAACAGCACAAAGCCCTCAAGATGTGGGTGCACAGTAGCTTTAGAGAGGCACAATGGTGTTCTCAATTTTACTCCTTTCCTAACCATCCCTGCCATATGGTTTGCCTCTGCTGCTGCGAGATGTAGAAATATTTGGGAAAGAATAGCTACCCCAAGTGGCAGGGGCCAGCTCAGAGCATGTCACTGGAAAAGTGAAGTGCAGCCAGGTTTTCCTCTTGTGGATCCTTTGGAATATACCTGCAAAGACTTTCATCCATCATTTGTGCTGTCCACTTTCAGTTTCATAAAGAACTTCTTGCAACTCACCAGTCAACTGCCGCCTTTAGCATTCTAAATAACTGCTCATGATGGAGTTTTTAATGACTACATTATCCAGTCCAGGTTTAATGACACATGCCACCAACAAGCTCCCTTCCTCAAGAGAAACACTCTCTCCCTTCCTGAGCTTTAATCACCATTATGAGCTTCTTTAGAAGCCAGTGGCAATATAAAACTGTTCACCCTTACCTCCATGCTTTTTGAGTCCTTCAGAGACTTCAGGTTTGTGAGACATGACTTCTCCCTACAGAAACCCTCTTGACTCTCCTTAGCTAATTAATACATTAATTGCATGCTATGGTATAGTTTGTAGTCAGTTGGTCAGTACAGACACTAAAAAAGTCCCTGAAGCCTTTATTTAACACCCCATGGAAAGGCAGCACAGCTGCCCTGCTCCAGGAGCTGTTTACAAAGCTCTTGCTTGGGAGGATGCAAAGCCTTCCAGGCCTCCCTGTGCATTATCTGCTGCACAGCCTCACACCAACTACTCACCTTGTCCGGACCCCTTAATCCATACACCGGTGGATTTAATACCACTGTATTAAAGGCAGCTTACAGAGAGGCTGCTGGGAATTTACTAGCTGGGCTCGTGATAGACAGAGCTTATAAAATAGAAGTTTAATGACCAAAGCACTAGGCAGAGGGGTTTAGGTCATACATAGGAATCTGCATCACACAAGTCTTTACCTCTAATGCTGATGAAAGCATGATCAGCAGAAGCAGCTACACTCAGGAGCACCCCAGCAAGGGATACTCCTCTGCTGGCTCCAGCACAGGACCAGGGTCACTGCAGGACCCAGGACACAAGTGAGGCAGGAGCCAGGGCAGTTGCTTGAGATGATTAACAGAGTTAATGAAAGAGTGGTGGAATTAGCTAATTTATTTGAAAATAAGCCACAACAAAATGACAATAGGAATTGCATTACACTGATCTCAGGTTTTGTTAAATGTGAACAACAGCACATGTTATTTTAGAAGAATTTACCTTTGTAATAGTATTGCAAGATACTCAGCATCTGAAAGCACCTGTCTCACAGGAACTTCCCAGACACCAGTGAGGCACCAGCAACTCTCAGGTAGGCACAGGAAATAGAGGCAATGGTCCAACAATTCACAAAATCCCACTTTTGGACTTCCTAATACCTACTCAGAAGTGAAACCACATGAGAAAGCACAGACCCAGGATTACCAGTCGGGTTTTTTTTTTCTTAAGCAGGGTTCCTTTGAAGCAGGAGGCTTTACCTCAGATCAGGTATCACCTCACCTCCCCTCCTGCCAGAGGGACTACAAACCATCTTCCAGTGCACAAATGGCACTGCTCACTCTACAGAGCTCTGGGAAAGGCAATCCACTGCTCCCACCTGACCCAGACCTCATCTGTCTTACAGGCAGAACAGGAGCAGCACAAATCTGCTGTATTTGTGAGTCCACAGATAGAGCTGCTGACACAGTGACTGACTTAACTGAGAAAGTCAGGAAAAACCAGGGCAGAGGCCCAGATATATTACTCTGATGAGAAATCAATGCATCTTCAGTTTCTAGGGCTACAACATGCTGAAGTAGGTTGAAGTCTTGCAGTTGTGTCAGAAGTATTCAGGCACTCCTCCTCGCTGCTTGGATAACAGAACTGACACCACAAAGGTAGGTCTCTAGAGTTGTAGTACCTGATCCCATCATGATGAAGAGAAGCAGGAGAAAGAGCACTCACTGCCTGTAGATCTACTCACACCACCACAGCTTGCAGATAGCCAGCACTGAATGGCCAAAGCAATGACAGACCTCCCACTGCTCACCTTGACTCCCAGAGACAGTTCACTTAGAGTTGCACTTGAAGAGAAAAAAAATGAACTATGAAGGAAAGAATATGAACAACTGTCTGAGCAAGCCTGCCAAGTGCCTGTAGACAGCTCTTGTTGCTCTGGCAGAAGCAGAGAGCCACGGCTCAGTCATCACAAAGGTGCACAGGGCTGTTAGCTGAAGGACCTTTTCCTATGCTGATCCAGAGTCAAACCAAACAAAGGAGGGTGCAGATTCAAGGTGGGTCTGAGTAGCTGATGTGAGGGAACAGGAGAGCAGGACAGAAGCCATCCATGTTTGGAATAGAAAAAAAAAAATAGAGAAGAGCACAAGGCAATCAATACTGGAAGGAAGGACCAGCAGGTGCCAAATTTTTTTTCTCCCTTTAAAGTATCTGCCACAACACGCCAGAGATCAGGCCACTGTCCCTGACGGGTCTGGGGTTTCTGATGCTTCCAGTGGTCTCTTACAGTGTCTCCATGTGACTAGTACCAGCCGAACAACAAAGATCAAGCAGGTCATTGCCAGCAGAACAACTAGAAAAGAAACAGAAGCATGTTAGCACGAGTCACTGCCTCTTGTCTTACCCCAGCTTCCCATAGCGGGGGCATTCAGGGAATGAGGAAAAAAGAACCCCCCCTCTATAGGAGCCATTACCCCCCACCAGGGCTGTATTTCACAGAGTTCCACTGCTATCTAAACTCACCCACTGCTTCCAGGTCAAGGCATGTCTAAAAGGGGGAGGCTTTACAGACACAGGAATAAAACCACATTGCATTAACAAAACACTCCAAGAATAGTTGAACTATATAAAGAAACATGCACTAGTTTGGGAAAAGCACATTCTTGCCCTACCAGCCAAACAAGCTGAACAACTAAGAATGAAGTTTTGCTGGTAGAAATGCAGCTACTGCAGGAACACAGCTGTCTGCCAGGGATCACACATACCTTCACATTCCTGGTGGCTACAGCCATCAGGAGATGAGTTTCCAGTGCCCTCATGCCTTTGGCAGACAAACTCTGCAAAGCCCTGCTGGGTGCTCTTAGGCATTACCAGGCTCCAGCTGCCCTTGCCACAAAAGGGAACGCATACTGGAGTGGCTGGAATGGTTGTGCCAGTCCAGAAATCAGCTGTAGCCACTGGTACAAGGCAGTGGGAATGCTGAAGAGTGGGAACATGCTCCCTTCTGCTGACCCTACTCTGGGAATACTTATCTCAAACTGCTACAGCAGGATTCAGAATTCAGAGAGTTCAGTCCCTTTCACGTCGACATAAAACTACTCGGAATGACACAGCTTTTGCCAGGCTGCAATTGTACAGTGTTCAGACAGCTTAAGCCCTTTTACCATGGATGACTACACTCAACTCAGCTACAGTGGCCTGCAGCAACCAAATAATCCCAGGAAAACTTGTTAAGGCTAGCCTGAGCTCTGCGTAGGAGAGGAGCATGCGCAGGGTTTTGCATTGTGAAACTGAGATACAACCCCTCCGTGAGTCAGAAACGTATGCACTGCTCCTATATCCCAAACGCTGCAGGGCAAATGGAAGTCCACAGCCTTCACCCCAGCTCTGCTCTTCCTTTGGCCTGCCCTACATCAGATGGAGCTACCAGCAGAAGACCCAAGTGGATGATGGAGAATTGTAGGGCAAACATATTGCACTGGGAAGTGAACCTGGGGCAACACAGGCTTCTTTTTCCGCCTCGAGGCTCATAAGCAATGATTTCTGCTCTTCTTTAGAGAATGAGTATTCTCTAATAAGTCCCTAGTTCTGTTTTTTACAAATATTTCTTAAAAGGCAAGTCTGTCTTTCTGCCCTTAATACACAGAAAAGGTGTGGAAGCATTTACTGGTTGTCTTCCTTTACAAGAGCTGGAAACAGTCCAAAAGATTCACCTATAAAAATGCCATTTGTCGTTGGGGATGAAAACAAGAAGTTCTTGCATGTGCTGCCAGTCAGAGCTATTATCACCACTGGGTAGATTGTAAGGTTATAGAGGACATACTTGTCAAGAAAGGAGTTTTCTAGATAAAACCTGTGGAGAAAGAGTGACCAAAGTAAGCATTTTCTCTCTACTTTTTTTTTCTCCCCCCATAGAAAGTTTAAGAAAGGAATAGGACAAAGAATAGGTTTTTTGCAGGCCAGTTTGGACTGGAATCCAAAATTATTCATTTATTAAAATTCAGATTAATAAAAAAATTACCTAACTAGGGGAAAAAATTAAGCCATGTTTTATACTTTCTATATGAAACCCTCACCTGCAAACATAGGGCAGCTTGGGCTCATGCAAGTCACAGCAACCTGTTCCTGGCCCACAGCAGGTGCTTACTGGCATTGCTGAGGGTCAGGGAAGAAAAGCTCTGCCCAGACTCCCTGTTCATCTGCCATGAGTTATGGAGACTTCGTACTCAGTGTTGGTACAGGGACAGACTATGAATGAATAGTCCAACACATTTGTGAGAGGTGGAAGGGGTCTTTCAGGCTTGGTGGGAACCCAGGAGGTTGCTTACCATATTACTAGCTCAAGAGCAAGGATGCTCAGAGAAGCAGTCGTTGCCGTCTCATTGGACACATTCCACTTGTAGATCAACACAACAGCAAAGTTCAGCAGCGTGGCAATGGTGGTCCATGTTGCATATAGTGCCAGCCCATTCTGGACCTGCCATGTAGCACAGAAAGATGACAAGCAGTGATTAAAAAAGGCAATTCCCATGTCTTTTGTAATCTGTAGGTCCTGGGACAATTAAGACAGCCTTCTGGACCTAGCTGCAGGGAAAGTCAGGAACTGTCAGCTGTGGCAACAGAATCCTTAGCAATGGCTTCTCCCCCACCCCCTGCAAGAAATTTTTCCCACACTCCAGACAAGCTTGGGCTGAAGTTTTCATACGTGACTGAAAACTTCATCCTGTAGCAGCTGGAGAAGTACAAGGGCTACACCTTGCTCTGCATCATTCCCATGATGTCCGACAAGAAACAGGTGCATTTAAGCCTGTGTGTACCTGCAGCAGGCACAAGTTAAAGTCAGGACAGAAATCTTCCCTTACTTATCTCCTGCCATTGAATCTTTCATTCTTGATACCTTCAGCACTGCTCAGAAGTTTTTTTTAGCATTTCCCTACAGCACAGCTTCCCAAATGCCACCTACTAGGATGCGGAGGAGCCAGAGCTCAGCTTTGTGACCCTTCATGAACCATGAGGAATGGATGCTCAAGGCTTGGTGTGAAATGAAGAGGGAGGCACATGTGGTAAAGGTGAGGGCTGCCAGGAACACCAGGGCTGGGAGAAGGTATCTAGGACAAAGAACATGTACGCACACAATACACAATAGATTTTTTTTTTTTTCAGTGGGCGTCACTATGTCTTAATTCATAGCTTTAGTGTTTGGCCTCCACTGACTAGGTTAATCAGCCTTTAATAAAGGTAATCACTACATGTAGCCCTCATTTTGACATCCTGCTGTTTTAGTCTTAATCACAAAGTTATTTTCCTGACTAACACTGATTTCTTCACCTCTTGGCAGTGGTGCTATTCTAAGCTCTTCATGTGACCATGATTATGAAAACAATCCAAAGCAAGGAGCTTAAACCTTATTTATGGAGTGAGGCATGGCTCCTGCCTTACCTGTGGAGGAAACACAGAAGAACAGCAGCTTTGAGGAGATCTTAAATAACTGATTCACCTCATGGGCAAGATGCAAACATCATGCAAAAACTCCAAATTTTTATGAAGGTCACTTTTTGCCAAAGTCTGCCATAGAGTTTTATAGGTGTAATTAAATGTTAATACATAGGGGAAGGGCAAAGTGAAGTGTTGGGGCAGTCCCAACAAGAAGGTTAGAAAGCACTTGTAACAAAATGCAACTTACTCTCGGTCCCACAGAAACAGCCATCCAATATTGAGGCCATTATTCAGAATCCATGCCACATAAAAAGGTACTGGCAGCAAGTCTGGCTTTATGTAGACACATCCAAGTTCATTCCTGCCAGGAAAAAGTGAGTATGAAGAAAGGAAAACAATGCCTGCATTGACCAACCAGACTTCCCTGGCTTCATTTTCCTGATACTAACAGGTACTCTTTCAGTTTAAATCAGACTGTTCTTCTCTGCATCCTACTCTGACACAGTAGAGTCCCTGTGGCTTTCCCCATCAGGGTGTTGTCCCGCAGTACAGAACTTCTTGCTGGTTTCTGCACCACCACTGGACTGTTGCAGACTTGGTGGGTACTAAGGACTGCTCCAGAGATGCTACAAAGCTTGTGCCACTGGTGATGGTAGCAACAGCATGGTCATGGGATTTTACCCCAGTTCCTGGAGAAAAAGGCTTATGGGATCTTAGCACGAGTGCTTACGTGTGTATATGTTGTGTGTGCATGCACAAACATGTATATGGACTTGATCAGTCTTTTACAAGCACATACTTCATACTTCTCTCAACCTTCAGTGTTGGCTGATGTCAACTGAGCAACTTCTTGCAAGTCATGTGAAAATAGCAGATACACAAGATGCAAACAAGTAAGACCATGGTCCCCCTTGACAGAAGAGCTGCAATGTAAATCTACCCCACAGAAGACATCACAGATTATTACACATATTGTCTGGTACTGCATGAGGCAGCTACTGATCTCGTAGCCCTAGGAAAATCTTCAAGACCAATTTAACAACCCAAGAGACATCCCAATGCCAATTCTCTGATCTCTAATGCAAGTTAACTCAAAGCATTAGCTCCATAATTAATTTTGCCCCCATGAATTCTCAGCATCTAGCAGTGGGTAAGTGCAGCTACAGGACAACTCTGTCAGATCACATGAATGAGCAGAAACCAGGCCTCACAGAACAGCTTACATGCTTTGTAAGCTGTCCACATGTTGAAGCAGACCATATATACCTTCAAACTGCTTCCCAGGTTTGGATGCTGAACCTAAACCATGATTTAAAAAAAAAAAAAGTCCCTACTGTTTAGGGAGGTTGGACTAGATGACCTCTAGAGGTCCCTTCCAGCCTAAAACATTCTATGATTCTAAAAGATGCTCCAGCAGCAGAGCTTCAGCATGTTAAGAGGAATGACAGTGGGTTTACTCTGACTAGAAACTCCAGAAAAGGGAATGAGATGCTGAGCTACTTAAGGTAAGATCCACTATCCCTCATCTTTACCATAAACAGGTAAGATACCTTCGACAGATCCCTGACAAGGCGTAGAGAAGCCAGGCAAGCTGCCAGGCATAGATGACATTCCAGATGAGGAAAGTCCAGCCAGCTGGTGTGAAGTCAGTCTCGTACTTTGCAGAGATGTTTCCAGGGGTTGCTCTGAACAGACCTGCGGTGGTGAATGTTATTACAGGCAAAAGTGTTACTACATAATAAGGCTGGGGAAAGACTGCTGATTTCCCTCACCCTGCAATCCTCCTCAAGGCTTAATCCACACCTCAGTGGATCTAAGGGAGGGGAGAGGATGCCCTTGGTGAAAACAAGCCATGTGATGCTGTTGGCTTGCCTTTGGGCACCCATTATGGGATCACTGTCCCAATGGGAAACCCTGAGAACCTTTCCTCCTATACAGAACCAGAAAAGCCAGTTGCATGTGAAAGCCAGAGAGAAGCACAATGTCCATTTCTGACAAATTCAGCTGGGTAGTGTTCAAACCAAGCACCACGGCCCTATAACCCACAGCAGCAGTCTGAACAGCTTCCACCAGGGATACAAAGGCAGTGTATGCTATGACTGCCTTTCACCCACCACTAGATACAGGTTCACCAGGGGCAAGACCACAGAATCACAGAATAGTAGGGGTTGGAAAGGACTCCTGGAGATCATCTAGTCTAACCCCCCTGCCAAAGCAGTTTCACCCAGGGCAGGTTACTCAGGAATGTGTCAAGGCAGGTTTTGAAAGTCTGCAGAGAAAGAGACTCCACAGCCTCTCTGGGCAGCCTGTTCCAGTGCTCTGCCACCCTCATGGTAAACAATTTTCTCCTCATATTGAGGTGGAACTTCCTGTGTTCCTGTTTGTGCCCGTTGCCCCTTGTCCTATCACTGGACACCACTGAAAAAAGCCTGGCCCCATCCTCTTGACACCAACCCTTCAGGTATTTATAAACATTGACCAGATCCACTCTCAGCCTTCTCTTCTCCATTTACTTGGACTTCAAGGGACCAGATAGGGCTCAGGCAGCTGGGTGTAACACCTGGAGGATGCACAAGCTACTTCCATCTTTCACAGATCAAGCTGTATTTGAAGAAGCAATGACGAGAGAGACATCTATCCTACCCTAAGGCACCTTGTATCATTACATTATATAATGCATTAAATTCACATCTGAACAAGACAATTTGCTTGTGTTACCTTTGAATATCCCAGTGGCATTTCCAGCATTTAGTATCACCATGACCGTGAAAGAAGCCAGAGATAAAAATAGAACCAAAATCTTCAGCTTGTGTATAGCATCCATTTTATCCTGCAACAAATTAGAGATACTGTTTGGCTGTCCTAATATATGCCTGGGTTCATTCCATGTTCCAGAGACTGTTTTAGGAATAACATTGTAAATTTCCCCATTTTAGCTGCTGACTTATTTGTGGTGTTTTCCCAAGAACCAAAAAGGCCTTGCACAGATTAGGAGCATCTTTGAACCAGCACCCTCTTGACAGTAGACAGTGCAGAAAATAGACCAAAAGGCAGGCAAGCAACAGATACTTCCCCAGAGTACTCTTCCAACAGCTCAAGGATTTCTAGTAGTGTCTTTAATAGTCTCTCATGGGTTTTCAAGACTAAACTCTCCAGATCCATAAAGTAATTCAATGATCTGGGGGAAAATCCATCTCAATAGCTGAGATTGTCTGCTAACAACCTCCACCAGCCTCTAGCACTGCAATGGCTAAAGACCCCCATAGAAGTTTCCAATGGAGAGCAAACACCTAGGAAGGTTTCCTGTGTTCTGGACAACAGAAGCAAAGGTTGCAAAGTGGAAATGTGAAGCCATGGCATGCCCAGCAAGCAGCCTGCTCTCCCACCACCCATTCCCTGCTGGCATAGTACAAGGGACAGGCCTCAGGTTTGCCTACAGCTGTATTGCAAAAGTTTTAAGGTCTAAATAATTAGTAAGCAAGTATAGGAGTGATTCCAGCTTATCTTACATCACTGTTGTAGTTTTACTGAAGCAAACAGGCCTATCCATTTTGCCCACTTTAGGGAGGAAATATGAAAATGTTAAAGCCTTGGCTTTGCAGCCTTTTAGTTCAATATAGTTTTTCACATTTACCTCTGATCTTGTAACTCCTACAAAATCATAACTTCTTTTCATGGTGGAATTCACTCCTCATCTACAGGCTGCAAATAAGATTTTAACCTTTAGGAGGTCTCAGGAACCTTACAGAAATCTACATACTACATTTTCAAGGTTAGAAAGCAGTGACTTTCATCCCCACACTATTTCCCCTCACAGCTCAGCACTTGAACTGTCTTCTCTATACAATGGCACTTCAATGCCTTCCAGAGTTGGCAGGAATAAGAAGTGAGTCGTTCCAAGCTGCTCAGCATCAAACTACTAAATTCCTGTTCTCATTTCAGTGGATGGCTTTATAGTTCCAGGCTGTGTTCATGGACTGAGCTGCATCCACACACATCACAAGGAATTGGGAAGGGAAATTATATTTTCTGTAAATCCAAGCCTTTCCCTTTTCAGTTCCATCTAAACATAAACCAACCTCTTATTTTAGATTAAAATCCTATGTGGAAGAGCTCATTTAACTCAGAATATCAAATTCCAATTAGATTTGTTAGTCAAATCCCCCCCAAAATGTCCTGTCTTCCACAGACACACCAAATTTGCAAATTCTGAAAAGAAAAATCTACTTGTACTATTAAAGGTATATTTTTTTACTCGGGAAATAACAGACCTGAAGATTTCTGAAAGCCAGGAAAATGTAGGAGAGGAAATATTACTGCGTACTTGTCCTGTTCTTCTCGAACATTGTCTTTTGACCACTCCAAACCAGTACAGGGGATTAGATGGTCCTTTGATCTCACTGTCAGGCCAAATCTATGCTTGTCCTGACAGTCTTGTAATTGAATTCAGCATCACATTTCTTTTTTAGTAGCATATTTAGGAGACTTGAGTACACTACTTCAGAGAAACCCATACTTGTTTATTAGAAGTCTAGGAAGTCTATTTTAAAATCACCCAATAGTTTCACTATTGTCTCTCCCTTCCTGCCTCCCTCTCAATTTATTGCCAGCAACAAACTTCGGTAATATTTCCCTGCCTGCAGTTATCAGTCACAAGCACCCGTTAGAAGAATCAGAAGTATTACTCACAAGGATCCACAGAAGCTTTTTGGCTTCTGCCTTACAGCTGTAGTTCGGCTACCACCGACTGTTCAGTCTTATCTAAAGAGATTTTATACAGCTTTCAGCAGATCAATAATCATGCATTGTTTTAAAAATCATGGTCATCAGACATGCTTTCTGTCTGTGAGCTGCAGCCTCCAGTTGGCTAAAGCCTCCCAAAAACAAGCACTTATGCAAGAGAAATGGGATTACTTAACGAGGGCCTTTTATAACAGTCAGAGCATTGCACGCTCCCAACTTGCTGACAGAGAAAAACTAACCAGTGTGTGCTCTCAGACTCTCGCCCGCTTCCTCCTTCCCTGTCTCTGCCACAAGGAGGGAAACTGAGCATTCCCTTGCTAAATATGGCATCTCAACTCCATGGCTAGGCCAGCATTCCTGGGTGGTGGTTTAGCCCCAGCTGGGACCCAAGCACCACATGGCTGCTGTCCCCCCACCCCTAGGGTGGGAAGGGGAGAGGAAGGAAAATACAAACCCCATGGGCTGACATAAGGAGGATTTAATACAGCAATGTACAAGGAACAGTCAGAGGAACAACAGCAACAGCGAGGAGACAATGTACCAAACAAGAAATATAAAGCGTACAGACCACGAGCGGAGAGGATCATGACAAAACCCAGCTTGGACTAAGCGCCCTGGTGTCAGGCATGATGTCAGCATGGTATTGAATAGCCCATAGGCTGGTTCAGGTGTCCATCCCAGCTGTGGCTCCCTCCCAACTCATGGTGAAAATTAACTCTACCCAAACCAAACCAGGACATTACCCACCCCTTATCCTATAACATCTGTGTCATGCCCAGCAGCCACTTAATGCTTAAAAAAATATTATATAATTCACAGTATGTTCTCACCCAAAATTAAGTCCCTTTACAGTACACATTGGGCCTCTCCATCCTCCTGCATCACCCACCCAGTGGACCCAGGTCCTTAAGCCAAAGCAATCCCATGCATGGGTTTGCCTTTGCCTGAAGTAGGACTAACCCAGACCATATTCCCCAAGACATTCCTCACACACACTACAGGGACTTTATTCCCATCTACTATACATGGAAGTTTTGACTGGGCAAGGCCAACTCAATTGGCAGATCTTCCAGGTAGGACCATTCTTCCCAGCTGCAGTATAGAGCATATTTTTAATATCTTGTCCTGCCTGGACTGGCCCAAGGGCTACTGCCTGCACAATGTCCTGTTTAATTTGTTCAAAAGCTTGTTGCTGCTCAGGGTCCCATTCAAAATCATTCTTCTTTTGGGTCACATGGTAGACCGGGCTCACAGTCATGCTGTAGTCTGAGATGTGCATCCTCCAGAACCCCACAGCACTCAGGAAAGCCTGAGTGTCCTTTTTACTGGTTGGCAGGGACATAGCTACTATCTTGATCACATGCAGTGGCATGTGGCAATGTCCATCTTGCCATTTTGTTCCTAAAAAATTCATCTCCTCTGCCAGCCCCTTAACTTTACTTTGTTTTATTGCAAAACCAGCTGTCAGGAAGATTTCAATTATCTTTTATCATTTTTCGAAAACTTCTTCTGCTGTGTTCCCCCATACAATGACATTGTCACTGTACTGCAGGTGATCTGGAGCCCCACCTTTCCCCAGTGCAGCATGGATCAGTCCATGGCAAATGGTGGAGATGTATTTCCACCCCTGGGGCAATCAATTCCAGGTATACTGGATGCTCCTTCAAGTGAGCACAAACTGTGGCCTGCACTCTAGTGCTATGGGAATAGAAAAAAACGCATTAGTGATATCAGCTGTGGCGTACCACTTGGCTGCCTTCAACTCCAGTTCATATTGGAGCTCTAGCATGTCCGGCACTGCAGCACTCATTGCTGGTGTCACTTCATTCAGGCCACAGTAGTCCACTGTCAGTCTCCGTTCACCATTAGATTTTTGGACTGGCCATATGGGGCTGTTGAACAGCGAACAAGTCTTGCTGATCACCTTCTCATTCTCTAGCTGGTGGATCAGCTGCTGGATGGGAATCAGAGAGTCTCGGTTGGTGCAGTTCTGCCACCAGTGCACCGTCTTGGTGGTAGTTGGCACCTGCTGATCTTCAACCATCAACAACCCCATCAGCAAAGGGTCCTCTGAGAGACCAGGTACGGTGGACAACTATTCAATTTCCTCCAGGGCAGCTATACCAAAGGCCCATCAGTACCCCTTTGGGTCCCTGAAGTACCCC
>JAVSBS010018002.1:27029-37195 GCA_033124195.1 Coracias cyanogaster
GCATTGAGGTGCTTATAATGAGGCTCAGATCATAAAACATGGCTGTACAGACACAAAGTATGGTACATCAACACAATGGGACTAAAAATAAGCATATATAACAGTATTGACATACTGTACAGAATGTGAATATACTCCTACAGTACGTCAACAAGACTCCTGTGTGTCTTTTTTTTTCTCTTTAAAAATTTCAGGAGAAAAATCAGCGGAATTAAATTCAAACATGGTGCAATGTGTAGCTGAAAGCATAATCAATCAACCTAATAGTCAATAAATGAAGACGCAATGGACATGGGATTTGTAGAACGTTTTAGAAGTCAGGCATTGCAGTTTCTTTGGATCCTGGGTTTCAAAAGTTATTTTTTCAGAATTACAACACAAGCCTTGGATAAAATATTAAAAATTATTTTCTCATGCAGCTCTACAGAAATCCCCTGAAGTATGTTTGTAAAGTACAGAGGAATGTACTTACTGCTTATAAATGTGTTAAAACGGAGCAGCTCCTGCTTCAGTAGGCTGCACAGCATTGCCAGAAGTGGGAGTGCTCAGTACAGCTACAGCTCTAAGATACCAGTGTCAAACTCAAAGCAAGTGCTTATGGAAAGCCTCTACCTTTCTAGTATATCTTCACTGCAAGAACTTTCAGACTTATGCTTTCTGTGTGGGTTTCAGTTGAATCTCTTTGCTGGTCTGTTAAGGCAGAAAAATTATATTGTCCGATGAGTGACAAATGCTGTTCTAGACATTTCAGCCAATAAATGGTTGTTAGTGTTTGTGTGCACAAAGGGAAGCATGTATGATCCACACTCACAAAAGGATGTGTCTTGAAATCAAGGTACTCAGTAACAATGCTGAATGAAATCACTGGAACCAATTCCACCACACAGTCAGTGTTCAGTACCTCAACACAAGCTGATCGGAAGCAAATAGCTTTGTATTCACCTGGGTCATGATAGAGGAAAACAGTTGTCAGGCAGAATTTATTTTGCCATCATGGCAAATTTCCACTGACAACCAGAGGAATATACAGAGTCTCTTCCTATATTACCAAAAACTTTAGAGCCCTCATTTGTAATTTCCCACAGGAAAAACACAATAGGAGAAGTTGCCTTTCAAGAAGAGATCTACCCTGCCCATCCCTCCCTAGGCAAACTCCCCGGAACACCATGGTGTGTTCCAGAAGCATCAGTGCTCCTCAGACACCAGTTCACACACAATAGTGGGACTGGTTGCAATGGCACCACGGCACTAGAAAGCAGTGTAAGCATTTACAAGGTGCTGAGCTAGCATCAGCAGACTTTGTACTGGAATTATGCCCTGCTGACAAGAGGCAGAACCTTTTTGTTTTAAACATGAATCCTACTGCTAGTAGCTGAAGTAAGGCATTATGTGTACAGCCAGTTTGAGTCCCAGCACAGAAAGAGGAAGCCAGCTGCTTTCAAGCTAAAGGTACCACCATGGAGGCCTTGTCCTCAAAATAAACTCATTTTGCACTCTGCAGGAACTGCGACAGGTTCACCTGTGGGCGGTTCACCCACTTAATAGCACACAATGTCATTAGCAGGAAATTCCAGAAAGTAAAGCACCAGAAAAGCCACTTTTCCTGACCAAGGAAGACTCTAGTGTTATCTAGGACAGGGGTGTTTATATCTATCTGGAGACCAGCACAAACTGTAGAACAAAAACTAGTGCCAGGGCAGTGGTTATATTCACTTCCAGCCAATGAACTAAAAAAATAAAATAGCATATGAAAACAAGAAGCTCTCAACACCAAAGGACACATGTGGGCAAGAAAGAGCTGACCTGAAAGCAGCTCTGTGCAACTCCCAAATGCAGATGTGGGAGATGACAGTTACAACCCCTTGTGCCAGCTGTAGCCACCAGCAGGGCTTGGACAAGCCAGAAACTCTCCTTGCCCTGACCCACACTGAACTGCAAGACAGCCATCAGGGCTACCCTGAACGCATCCTCAGCAAGGCAGGAGCTCAGCAACTCTGGAGCAGATCACAAAAGCCTTTTGCACCCATCATCAGCAATGACTGGTTAAATCCAAAATGCATGCTGCCCACTCAGAGCACCAGTTTAATCTTTACAGACACTTGCTTTAACTCCAGCCTTTCCTAATGTGCCAGGCAAACTGGCACCCAGGAGTCAGTGACCTCATTGGAAATCGTTTTCAGGCCAAGTTCAGCAAATGTTGACAACCATATATACTAATCTTCTAACAATAGCTCAAACATCCTAATCTTGCAGGGGGTTAATCTGGGAGCCTTCAGTGCCAGGGATTAGCCTTTCCACGTTGCTGAAGGGATGGGATTTGACCAGGCGCACTAGGATGGGCACACAATGAAGAGGATCTGTGTCAGCAATCCCCTTTGGGTATCTTGAGAAGGAAAATAATCTGCTTTTTAATTGTTGGAGAACAGAACAGATCCACCCTGTAGCAACAGGGAGATCTCCCTAGGTTTCAGGAAGCAAGAATAGTAATGAATATCCACTGCCTATTTAATTGCAACCAGACTTTAAGGCAGCTGCCATGCTAAAATTCATTGACTCATCTCCACCAAATCTTTTTCCTTGAACTCTAGATTAAGGACATTGTTGTGAACATGTAAGTAACACAAAACTAACCCATTCTACTTATGTAGGAGAAAGGGGGGAGGGAACTAAACAATACACTTCTGCCTTTAAGCTAAGCTTCACAAGAAAACCAGAAAATATTCTTCCCAGATGTTCTCACTTACTGGTTAAGCATTGGTAACTTTGCCTTTTTCAAGGGCAGCCCAAGAGTCTGCAGCAGCATCTGGCAGGCAGCACCCACAGCATCAGACCAGGGGCACAGCCACAGGCAGAGTACAGGTACAAGAAACCAAGAACTCACTTATGCAACCCACCCTTTCAAACAGGGTGGCTGTGAAGAGATGATGAAGACAGCAGAGTTAAGCAGGGGTGAACAGGGACACATTTATATGGCTGGATATCATCATTTTGTAAACTATTTAATCACATGGCACTACTGCTACTCACAGGACACTCCCACACCCTCCTCCCTGTCACTGAAGGAGTAACACAACCAACAGCATCCATTTAGGACATTTTTTGGCCAGCATCACTTCTGCATCCTTATTGGTTTTAAGAGTAGGGATGTATTAGCCTCCTGGGTAGCTTTTCTCACTGCTATCACCTCTGAATACTTCACAAGCATTTATTTTCTTCTCCCCATAACTCCAAGCAAAAGAGCAGAAGGCACCCAGGAAACAAGCCCCTTGCATTAACAGCAGCACAGCAGAGGTTTGTAAGACCTCAGTGGGTACAGATAGCTATTCTGCAGAGCCCACATGGCCACTGAGCCTGGTCAGGAACAGAGACAGGTAAGAAGGGAGAAAAGACACCTGGACTGCAGTCAGAGCACAAGTTTTTCTGCCTTCAGGGAGACCAGAGAGCTGCCTTCAACTTATAGTTGCAGCATCCAGGTCAGCAAGAACCTCTCATGCAGAAAGCCTGCATGAGAAAGCCTTGGAACTTGGGTGGCCTGATTTTCTTTATAGCATTTTTGTGGCACTTCATATGTTTAGAAGCAGTGGTGTCACCGCTAACTGACAGCACTGACATACTAATTGACATCTAATCGACATACATCTCTCAGATGGGCAATATACATCTCAAGCTAAGCATCTAGAAACTGAAGCACAGCACACATTTTGATTGCAGTAGTTTTCTTAGAAGAGGGCAGCATGAAGCTTAGACAACTTCAACTTGCAGCAGTTGAGTGCCTGACTTTGGCATGAATATTCCTTTAACATAGCAATTTTGCAATCTAATTGTCTAGATATTTTTTCTAAGGGCAACTGGAATATATATTTTATATATATATAAAATGCCATCACATGGCTATATATCACCTCCTACATGAATCATTAGCAGAACTGGAACATTTAGTTCCATCACTGCAGGAAATCAGTGGAACAAAACTCATTGCAAGACCTTACAGATAGGAAAGGCAGTTCTTATTCAAAAGACTCCGATAAGTTGATTCTACCCACTCCTCCATCAACATATTCACATGTTCAGAGCTGTGCGCCTCAATCTGACCAGGATCATCTGTGTGTAGCAAGAAGCACATGGGATAACACCACCATGACCTCACTGCATCTCCTGGGCTCCTCCTGATTTTTGGATGCATCTTCTATACCCTTTAGCAGTGGATACTACAACCTTATGCACTGTCTTGCCCTGCTCCTCAGAAGTTTCAGGCAAAATTGAGGTTTTTGTTATCCTTATCTGGGTATTTTCACAGCTCCCATCATCATCTTGTCACCTTACCTCTGAGGCTTCAGTTTGTTCTTTGTCATGAAAGACACACGAGGTGGCTCTGCAAAAATTGCTAGATGGCATTCCTTTAACACTTCATCTGCTGTTTCTCTGGCGTCTTCAACCATGCATTTCCATTCACACCAGTATCAGTATTTCTGTACATCACGCAGGTCTTAACTACATGAGGACCTGGCAGAGCCAATACAAGCTGAAAGCTGTTAACTTTCTGTGGACCATGGCAGGGGACAACCTTGGCAACAAGTTACACAGCTTTTGGCTGCCCACACCACTATATGGAAGTTGAAGATTTTTGCAGATTGTGGCAAATTTTAGATAGCAGTCCCTCTAACTGGATCTCTTGTGTATGTGTTCCCATACAAACTTCATTCATCCTCTTCCCCATATCCCTCATCCTTGCTTGTGCGTCCACTCACCTGTCTCAGTTCTCATAATTCCACACAATTATCCCATCCCCCTCCTATGGAAAAGGCCTCTTCTAAAGGCAGTTTCTGCCAGTCCCTACCCTCTCCTCTCCCACAACAAGGGTTTGCACAAGGATTTTCAGTCCTATAACTTGACAGAATTATTGGGTTACTTTTCACAAAGGCAAAAAAAGCACACTCTTGGCTCTAGGTTGATCTTCCAGCTAAAATTCTGGGCTGCCTTTCAGAACATGAAAGTGTTAAAATAACCAGACAGCTTTTTCAGCCAGAAATTTAAGACAAAACATCAGCTTCCTCCTAAACTTAGTCAAAAACAGCAAGACCTTTTGTACTATAGCTACTCAGAAAAAAGCTAAGCCTGAGGCAAGCAAGAAACAATGGAAAAGGGCAGCAACAAGGGAAAACTGCAGCCAAAAAAGAAGTTTTAAGTCAGAAGTGAAGAAAGGGAGCTCTAACAGGAAGAATAAGGAAGCCATAACTGCAAACAGTGTTGTCATTTTGGCTTTACATCTCAGGGAAGCAAAATGCAGCTTCTCAAAGAAGCTTTTTTCAGCATACAAAGGTTTCTGGGCCCCACCACACACCGCTTAAGACTTGCCTACTCCTGCAGGTGTAAGAAAGAATCTACTCCCAGTGCACCTGGTGAATTGGGGTAACCTCTGTTTTAGACTTGAGATGCCTTAGAAGAGGCTTGTTCTTTGGAGGGACTGGAGTTCTGTCCTCAGGTAACATAAGGTGTCTAAAGAACAGGCATCCAGAAAGGTCAGCAGCAAGACCAGCCACCTCTTTTGAAAACCACTAGCAGCAAACTGATGAAGACTGAGCTCCCACAGAAAAGGCCAACAAGAGTCCCAGCCCTGTGCACCCTTGGGAAACCAGCATCAACTCTGCAACATCAGCCTCTTACCATATTTTCCACTGAACACCAAAACCCTATGTTGTCTTAGTCTAAACACCCTTCAGGGTTATCGTGGTGTTACTTTATGCAACTTAATCTTCAAAGCAGTGCTTGCCTGTCTTCTTTTTCTTCCTTCCTACTAATTAATTGTTAGTGAAACTTGCGGTGTTAGCAGCTTTGATCTGGTTCTGTTGAGGCTTGTCTAGAGTCAAAATCCACAAAGCTTTAGTAGTGCCGTCAACGCAAGCTCAGTCTCGTGCCTGGGAAGCTAGCTGAACTGCCAGCTCTCTGGATAATATGACAACATGCTTTTCTTCTGCATTACAGCTTCCAAATGCCTGAAAGTGCCATCGGCAAAGGACTTGGTTAGTCTCAGCCTAAGGAGACTTACTAGCACATCATGTGGGCCATATATAATGCAGGTGGCTGGCTGGTCAATCCCCATGCCTCCTTCAGTGTTAGGAGCTCAGACTGTCACACACTGAGACTTCCTGTTTTAAATCTGTGGAAGTGAGAGAGTAGGGTCCTATAGATCTACACAGCATCATTCTCACAAAGTGCATTTTTTTAAGGCACAAAGATTATTTGCAGAACAGATTATTTACAGGCTACATTATCTGACAGTCTACTGCATGTTTCTCCAAGGCCTATAAACACCAGCAGATAAGGCCCACCTTGAGCAACTACCTGTAAGCAACTAGGAATCAAAGAGAACCAAGGCTAGTATTAGTTATGAAAACACTTGCTCTGACCATACTTTCTCAGAGACCTCACTGACAATGTGAGAAGCAGAACACAGAAATTCCACCTTTAAAGTTAGGAAGAGCACATTGAAGAGAGCAAATGCAAACAACAAGGGTTTTCTCTGTGATGTAAATCAATCTACATCTGACATACAAGACAGTTTTCCTTAAGTGGGTTTGAGCCACAACAGCTCCCGTGTTTTCCTTCCTAATGCATTCATCCTTTGTGGCAAGTATAGTTCAAACCTGCCTGTTACAGTAATAAAGCAAAGTAATAACAACCAGATCCATCACTCATTATGATGAAAGGACTATCTGTCATGGCTGGATCACATTCTATCAGCACAGGCTATAAATCTCCTCTCCTTTTACTCACCATAAAGGGAGTGCTTGCCCAATCACAGAAAGCTGTTGAGCCAGAGACATGCTCTCAGGACATGCAAGTGCTTTCCAGGAACATAGCCCTCATTTGGCAGGATTTTTCTGGAAGGAGAGCCCTGGGTGATGCAGCACAGCAGTGAAAGCCTTCTTTTGCAATATGCCATACAACAGAAAGTGGAAGGGTTTGAAGGAAGAGAGTTTCTGTTTTGCTAGAGGAAGATACATCATGATCACTTCATAAAACTCTTAACATTAAAAGCCATTATGCTATGGGTTCACACCTTATGTACACCACACTGAAGAAGCTCCACTTCCAAAGGCTCCTTCACCTGCCAGATACATTCTTTATACATCAGCCTCTACATCCAACAGAAAAAGAAATTAATATTTACAATAAAACCCTTCAGTCCCAGTAGACTCACCTACCTACATCATCCTGACCATCAGCAGCGGGCTATCCAAAGATGCCAGCAGGATCTCTGCAGGTACTGCTGGTTTACTCAGACCCCTGGATGCACAGCACCAGAACAGCCCCTGCTACAATTCTTCCTTCCCAACCACCAGTGAGAGTGAGACTTATGTCTCAAATGCCACTGGTTTCTTAAAATAAAAGAGCTTGGAAATAGCTCTGACCACACCATAAGAACTAGTGCTAAGCTAAGGCCTCCCAGCTAGACTATCTGGGGGATCTTTGTACCTTGGATAAGGCTAGAGCTTGCTGCTCAAAACTGCTCTTTCATGGCAGCTACAGACAGCAAGATTTCATCATCAGTCAATACAGTTTGCAGAGATGTTTCAGAGAAACCATCTCATCCACAGCACTTAAAAAAACCAAACCTGTGATACCATCCTGAGAAAAGAAGAGGAATATAGATTTAAAAAAGAAAAAAATCAGTGGGCTTGAGTCTTCACCAAACTGAAAGCAAAAACCAGCTTGTGGGCAGAAGCCTGACAGACAGCAGGGAGGTGAACAGGCTCAGGAACCCTGTGGTAGGCAACAGGGAACCTCAACAGGCCTTGGGCAGATGGTGCCATGATAGGCTTCTCCATCTTTCCCTTATGAGAAGATAAAACAGCTGATGATTTTAAATCTAAACCTGCTCTCCAGTGAAAAATATTATATGAAGTGGTTTCTGATACAAATGTAACTAGTAAAAAAAGAAATACATATACACACACATGTAATAAGAGGAACTTCTATTGAAAAACCCTGGAGGAGATAGTCATCTGAGGGACAGGAAGCAGAGGAGTAGCAAGAGCATTTACCTATGTCACAGAGCAGCACCACCCCACAAAGCAGGACAAGGATACTTCAGCACAGGCAGTGACCCACTCACAGGCACAGATCCCCAGTACCTGAGCAGAGTCACGTGCTGATAACAGCTTCCATCAGCAGTCCCAGACACAGCAAAGAGGTGCACCAAGCCCAGGGTTTCTCCAGAGGCTGCAGTCAGTGAAAGGAGCTAGAGGTAAACTACAATACACGCTCAAAGAGCCCATCTAAACAACAAAACCAGAGACCAACCCACCTGCAAAGCAGCCCAAGGCTGAGCTTAAATAGAGTTGCTGGGCAGAAGGTGTGGGTGGAGGCCCCATCTGAGGCTGCTCAGAGCAATTAGGACCCACAGGTGCTCTGGGAGCATGTTAGGGTTTTTTGCTGAAACTCCACAGCTTCAGCAGGTCACAGCCATGAAGCTGGGGGAAGAGCAGGATTGTGTCCTCCATGAGAAGCAACTGCAGCTGGGAGCTTCTCCCCATGGCACCACGCAGAGGTGGAGTACAGCTCTTGCCTGCTGTGCAAATGAGGACGACTGACCACTATGGTCCTTTGTTGGGTTTTTTTTGTCTGGCTGTTGTGACTGTCAGGAATTATAAGCATCAGCACTATGGGTTTGGGTATTGGTGCCAAAAGGCAGAGCAGCCAGAAGCTGTACCTCCTCTTTCTTTCTAATTTAAAATGCAGCAGCCAAAGCCTAAAAAGATTATTTTTTCTCTCAGTGCCATGTAAACTTTGATGAAAAAAGAAAAATCATGGACTCAAATGCTCTGTGTCTTGAAAAGTTATCTAAGCTGGTGCTTGATGAGTATAAACTGCCCCCTCCCCTCCCAAGAGCTGTGGTGGGAAAGACCTCCAATTTATTCCTCACTGGTGTCTGCAGACTTTTTTCCTCCTTCCTTTTTTTTCTTCTTTTTCTCTTTCACCCGCCTCCATTCACAGCACTTCTTTTGGCATCGGCATCCCCTTTCCTGGTCCCACGTAAAAATCACTCCCTTACATAATGGAGCTTTTCACAAGGCCCCAAGGCAGCTCTTCTCTCTCAGAAAAATAAGCAGGACATTCACTGAAAAGCTCTGGGCAGGTCAAGGTTGTGACTTTGCTTCTAGGCTTGAGATGTTGCTGATACCCTGCACAACGGTGCATCTTGAGAATGGTTAATAGGGAAAAAATACCAGTAGGTGGTGTCCAAGAATAGCTTCTGGATTCAGCGATGCCAGTGAAACCTGTGCTACATCCAGGGCTCCTCTCACAGCTGTTGGGATCTACATAGTGGAAATGGGTGCAGGGGGGCTGTGGTGGCATCTCCATTTACAGTACCCTCAGGTGGCAGCTGCTGTCTTCCCCCAGTCATCAGGCTATCTTTCACAGATAAGCACCTTTACTGGACATTGCTCCTGAAGCTCCTCTCTTTTGAGATTTCTCCACTGACGAAGGTAGCTGGGCAACAGATCAGGCTACCACCAGAACAAGGAGCCAGATTCTCCATTTCTCTAAGCACTTGAGGCAAAATCCAGCACATGGGCATCTTTAAGTGCCATCTGACCTGAAAGCCATGAATATGAAGTCACACTGGAGAATCATAAATAGGAGATACATAAATGAACAAGCATGTATATGTATGTAGCATCCAAAAATGTCAATGACTACTTCAACTCAACCTACTTAAGACAGCAAGTTTTCAAAGGTACATTTAAACCAGGAGCAGAAGTGTCCACCACATGCACTTCTGTCCTGGAGAAAATAACCAGATTCAGCTCAGGACTTGTTGGCCAGAACTGATTGTTGCTGCTTTTGGGATCCGGCCAGGAGCAGAGGGAGGGACTGGGATGGAGAACCTATGAAAGCTGGCTTACTGCTTTGGCTGGTGAAATGGGCTGAGAGGAGTGACTGTCGCTGCAGGAAAGGGCTACTTTACCTTGCTGTCAACACCACCAGCACCAGCCAGTACGGCTTCCAGGGATTGCTCTCCATCAGTCTGCTGCAACAGGTAGCCTACACTCAAAGCTTGGCCTGGCCAAGTCCACCTTTTCTCAATGCCAGAAGCTCTGCCTTGCCAGAGCTGCACAAGGAAACCCCCCCTCAGCTGTGTGCATGTGTGCACCCAACCC
>JAVSBS010018002.1:37295-49519 GCA_033124195.1 Coracias cyanogaster
ACGTCTTGAGACATGCATCCCCGTGGTGCCTCTTCCCATCCATGCCTGTGGCTCAGAGAGGCTGGCAACGGCCCACAGGAAGGAGCTAATTGAACCCAGGCAAGAGAAGCCACAGCAAAGCCAAGCAAAGACTTTGGCTGTGTGACCATAGACCAACACTGGACCTGGGCACTGAAATTCAACTGTCAGGGCTGTTCCTGGCAAGTTTCTGACTTACGCAAATTAATGCTCATTCAGAAGGTTTCTGGGCATGGTTTGGAATTAGCAAAAGCCAGGGAGAGCTCCCAGGAGGCCATGTGGAGTCAGCCATCATCTTTGGGGATGGGAGAGTTTAACGGTATGGGCACAAGCTCTTCTCTGCCAGTTGACCTCAACACCAAAGGCCCTGGGTGTGATTTATTTGCTAGAACAGATGTGGCCTCAGAGAACTTCCTTTCTAACCTGGGCCTCAGCTCCAACCCTCCTCTGGCTTTTTTCTAACTTCCTACAGAGAGCAAATTCCCTTCTTTTCTATCATTTTGTGATTCCCTGCACAGCAGAACTTGCATATTTTCTGCCCCTGTATTGTTGTGCTCCTGCTAAGTCCTTTTGCCTCATCCCACATTCCTCCTGCAGAAGCCTTTGGGGCAGGGCCTGTGTTCCTCCTGCAGTACAGTGCCTGGCTGGAGCCCCATCCCCACTCACCCTTGAAGTTTACTGGGATAAAAAAGACAACTACATTGTCCTGTAGTAAGCTGAGCAAATGCTAACTAGGTCTTCTGCTTGTGGTTGGAAGCAAACACTAATATTTCTATTTACAGGTTTCTCTCTGCCATCAGAGTCACCCCTTGCTATGGTTGTCCCTACTTCCATTCTCAACAAAAGCAGGTATTGCCCAGGGTGTCTGCAGCAAGCTGCCTTCTGGCTGTGCTAAACGTGCTATTTCAGCCTGGAGTAGAAATACCTTCCTGTTTTGAAAGCTTCACTGCTGCAATGCAATAAGTCATCAGTAAGTGCTAGAAAAATCCCATTCTGGGCATTTGAACTTGATTTGCTTCCTGGAGTTAGCTAAATGGCTGCAGACACATGCCACTGTGCTCAGGGAGCCGCAGGGAGAGGAGGCTGATCTATTGCAAAAGCTCAGGGTTACATTTTGACCCAAAACAGGAAAGGGATGTCACTTGTGTAGAGATGAATTCTCCTCATTTGCTGAGACCATTTCTATCATAAATGTAGGAAAAAAAAAAAAATTAAGTCAGACAGGTGGAGAGACCCCCAGAGAGCCTGTGGAGACGCTGTGAGCACCTTGACTTACAGAGCTGTTATGCTAGCTGGTGGTGCATAAAGAGGAGGCAGCTCAGCACAGCTCCGTGCCCAGGCTGTGTAGACATTCAGGAAATAGAGAGTTTGAATATACCTAGCCCAGAGTCAGCAAGAGGGGTGGAAGAGAGATGCCTTCCTCTGCTTTGCCACTGTTTATTCAGAGTAGAACATTTTAAGGCTATCCTTCTCCACGATCAGCCTTTTGGAAGAACAACGGCTAAATGCTGCCTTTGCGGAATCAGTGCCTGGCTTATCTCATCTCTGTACCTCTTAGTACAGGTCTTCTTCCAGGCGTGTGTCTTGGCTTTTGGGAGCTAGGAGTCACCCAGTGCAGGTCCCAGTGGCCTCAGGTCCCAGCTGAGCCTGCATGGATGGTGAGGGGCAGGTTGGAGCAAAATCAACAGGTTGGAAAGCAAGAAGCCTAAGCAGATGGTGGAGGATGTGTACCACTGTGGCTTCATCCTAGACCACTGACTTCCCTGTCTGGGGCAAAGCCAGGAGTCCCAGGTTAGCACAGCTGCAGTGGTGGAGAGGCAGAGAGCAGCTCTGCAGGAACTCTTTCCCACCAGGAAATTTCAGGATTATCACAAGGACAAAACTCTAAGAACCAAACTGGACTCTCAGACATACAACATGAAGGTTCCCAGTGCTGGTCCAGGTTCATTAGATTTTGGACTATCGGAAACAGGTGTATCCCAGAGCCACTTCAGCTGGCCATGGGGCTACCTGGGGGACTCTCTAGGCCACCCTCAGCTTCGCCCCATTGGAACTTCTTGTCTTGTTTATCCTACTGTGGTTGCTACCTGATAGAGATGGCAGCAGGATCCAGGGACTAAGGCACTAATGGGAGTCAGGAAAACAGGTTTCTGTTCCCATCTCTGTTACTGATTTCCTTTATATCCATGAGTAGTTAATTAAGTCTCAGCTTTCCCCACTTTAGAACTGTGATAATTACATTTATCTCTCTTTGTGAAGAGCAAGGGCTTGGAGACATTTGGATAAAAGGCCTCAAAGAGCCAAGTGTTGTTATAGTTAGTTATAATAGCCTTGGCCCTCCCTGAATTCATAAAAGTTGTCCTGTTCCAGTGACTCTGTTTCCTAGACAAGGCAAAAAAAACAGGAGCATAATTACAGAGTGACTCCATATTCTGCTGTGGGCTCCTTATATTGCATTTATTTGGCAAAACCCAGCTCACCTACAGCTTGCTAGTTACCCTGCACAGGTCCCAAGGGAGCTGTCGGTATTGCAATGATATGACCATCACTGCAAAACAACCAGGGTTTTTGTCACGCTGTGCTGGTGATTAAAAGGCACTATAACAGCTTTTAACTTCTGAAATAACAGTGCAAAGTACTAAGCTACAGGGATTCTAGCATTGCATAAACGGCCTTTCTCAGAATAAGGGAAAAAAATAAGACACTGTCTTTCAAAGTCATTCAGCACCTTGAGTTTTCTTCAGGTACCTAAATTTCCAGTGAAACTGCAAGCTCTGTGAAGCAAATACTTCAAATATGACTGATGTTTGCACTGATGAGCCTCTTCAAGCTTCATGAGAGCCTTCATGTACAGGGCCAGTGGGGAAATCATACTCCTTATGCTCTCTATGACCTTGTTTCACAGACTGCAAGGCCCAGGCTTGATTTTCTACAGAAGTAATACTCCAGAGGGCTTACAAAGTCTGAGGCAGGACTCACTCTTTTTGCTGCTAATAGATATTAAAATGCCTATATCAACAACAATATTTAATAAATGAAACAATGCTGGGGAACAATTCTGGGCCTTAGGAGCAGATCTGTGCTGTTTAATCCCTTAGAGAGGTGCCTGGTTTGACCCAGGCCATCCAGCAGTCACCCACCCACATTAAGCCTGAACAACTGCAGGAATCATAGAATCATTTAGGTTGGAACAGACTCTTAAGATCACTGAGTTCAACCAACGAGGAATTAGCACAGAGCCTAGACCTTTCTTAAAGGGCAGTTTGCCTGTGCCTGCTCTGTGCTGGAAGCTTAGAAGGGCTTATGGTTTGGACAAAAACCCACAGGATGGGTCCCACAGACCTCAAAAGCTCTGTTATGCTTTTGGACACAAATGAAGGAGATACATAGCAGAAAGGGTTAATCGTACAGGTCAGATATGCTGCTCCAGAACTTAAAAGCTCCAAAAGAAGGGGGAAGTATCTGCATTTGCAAATGTGTGTGAGTCTGTGTGGGTGTGCGTGTAAACATGCACATTCAGGGGGAAAAACCTCCCAAGAAAATCACAGAATATCCACCACCAGATTACAAGGAAAAGAGATGCCAAGATCTTTGAATTAATTATTCTCAGTGAATCATTCTTACACTTAAAAGCCATACCAGCATTTCCAGAAAAACTTTCAGTTCAGTATATGTAAACAAATGTAAAGAAAACAAACAAACAGCCAAGAAAATTTGAAGATAAAAGGCTTGAGATAATAAGATTAAAGATGTTAATTGGAGGCCGCGCTTCTACAGACTTTGACATTCGTAGCTGAGCTTCTACAAAAGGCTCCAGCTCTGACCTGCTGGCCCCAGTCAGAGTAAGCCTATAGCTCAGAAATCCTCTTGCCACAACCCACCTCACTGTGAGGCACATGTTTAGGTGACACAGGTTTTACATTTGTGCAGGTATTTAACTGCTTCTGGTCTGGGTTTAAATACATAATTACAGGCAAGTATCTGCATAAGTGCTTTGAACTTAAGCAGTGATCCTCCAACCATCCATGTCCCCCTGCCTCAGCTTACTACTCCCTAGCTTGCTTCATTCCTCACCAAGGATGCCAACGTAGAACCATAGAATGCATTGGGTTGGAAGGGACCTTGCAAGGTCATCTAGTCCAACCCCTCTGCAGTCAGCAGAGACATCTCTAACTAGATCACCCCTGCTTCATAGAAAGACCTCAGTCTCTTCCATGTACATATCATACTTGCTTCTCATGTGTAGTCCGTGCTTTTAAAGTCTTGAATTCATAAGCTTTCCAAAATAGATGAATAGTCTAAAGAATAGGTGGGAAGAAACAGGGCAGAAGTTTTATGACATGTTTATTTACTTCACACCCTAGACTTACCGCTGATGAACTCATGGGTAGTCATCTGTTGTCCTTACTCTTGTTGAATGAATGGTTTTACCTAAAAATGGAACCAATGAATTAAACCAGTTGGCCTTAATTATCCCACAATTTTAAGTGTTATTCAGGTGGTGATAGGAACTGCCTATCGGTTTTAAGCCTGTTTTCTGGGAAACCACAGGATGCAAGAAAAGCACACTCACAGGATAGGCAATGAGCACATCAGGGGTTGGTGAGCACGTCAGTGTGATTCTTCCCACTCAATCACGGTTTGCATGCACCGTGCTATCGTAAGTGTATCGCTGCACTATTGCTATTGTAATACTGCATCTGCAACAGATTGTGTCTGCCAGAACGAGCCAAAAAACACACTAAGTCTTTCCCATTAAGTTTTTCCCTAGCAAGTGGGCCACTTGCTTACTCAGGGCCACTTCAAATGTTGAAAAAGATTAAAGATTCTTTGAAAAGAGATCACACCTTCTGATATGGCCAAAATGGATGAGGGGAAAAGGAAAAGCTTGTGCAATAATAGAGACAGGCTAATGCATTGCAACAAAAACATTTCAGCCTGAGAAGTTGCTACTGCGATCACCAGTGGGGCAATGGGCAAAATGCTTCTGAAATGTGACTGTGGTTGTAGACAAGCAATAAGAAAATGTCTCACATGCCAGTGCAAACCTCTGCTATCCCAACACAAAACAAGAGGGAATGCAAATGAAAGCCTTGCGTAGTCAGCTGGAAGACAAGTGCTCCTTCCCTGACATGCATGCCACCTAACGAAAAGTGAGACAGAAGGGGAGAGGAGCACGCTCATTCTCCAGTGTTATGGAGTTCCTGTGTGTGTGGTTCTTCTGAAACTGTTGCTCCAAAAATGAAGAATCTGGTCTGGTTACATAAGGCTTCTGCTGTGTCAGACCAACTCTGCTTCAGACGAAGCAGGACATGACCATGCCTCCAGCTGGAATGCCAGGGGTTTAATTACTGCTTCTGCCGCAGACATCCCCGCCAACCTTGTACAAGTCATGATGTCGGCTGGCGAAATCTGTTTCGAGTCTGTAAAATTAAGCTGAGTACGTGCTATCCCCCACCCCTTCTCCTGCCTGTGTGGATGTTACACGACACTGGGCAGAGCTGCTCTCCTACATGGTATATACAAACAGTACTAAGCACAGGGCTGAAATAAAATCCTCACTGGCGAATATTAATTGGTTGGGTCTTTTTCCTTCCCCTGGTTTCATGTTTTTCCCTCGCAGGCTTTCCATGGTGCCTTAGCCTTGAAGACCTCTTCTGTAACTGGAGCCTGCATCAGCCAGTAGTGATGCTACATCTGAAGGGGAGAGCTTTTCTGGCATGTTTTCTACTTGTCACCTGCTTACAGAGAAACATCCTCAGGGCAGGAGCCTTCTGTGTTGCAGATTATATTCTATTGGTACCCATCAGATAATAAAGCTGGTTTTAATTAACACAGGCTGAGCAGGGACTGCTGCCATATACCTGCAGTGAGCACTGTTCCCAGGTGAGTGGGAAGTGCCTGGTGGTCTGGAGACCTACTGAGGATCTCAGGGGTCAAACATGGGATTTATCTAGCCAATACTGGGTATTTACACTGTAAGCAGCAGACTTGTGCTCCTTGATAACCCAGCAGATAGAAACAGATTATTCTAGACCACAGTTCATCCTATCCTAAAGTCCTTTCTACAGAGAGTCTCCAGGATCAAGTTGTTGGTGCTGGAGCTGGACAGCTGAAAGTGGTGAGATGAGTCTGACTCCAACTCACTTGACCCCTCACAGTTGCCCTTGTCGATATAGTGACTGTGAGAATATATTTCAATTGAGTGGTCTGTGAATGAAAAATGGCACCAGGCTTACTTTGTTTAGAGCTACATTCAATTACAGTACCAGCTTTCCCAACACAGAAGCAAACCCCATGTCCTTACTAGCATAATTTATACCGACTCCAAGCACCATGCAAACACAGGCGTTTTTGTGCTAGAATAACCACATGTACCTCTGCTGTGCAAAGGCTCCAACATTTGAATGGCATAAAACTGTCATTAAAAGTAACTTTTTCCCCAACTAAAAACCCTTCCACAGAAAGCATTTCTTAAGGAGCTGTACCCTGGGCAAAGAGGAGCAGCTACATATTCACAGTAGAACACACCCAAGAAACAAGCACCAATATCTCGCTGACACTTTTGTGCTGTAAAGCCTGCCAGATTAGGAAGTGGATTTGCACATAAAAAAGCTATCCAGCTATTCTCTGGCACCAATCAATGTAATAGAGCTGCTCTGATGGAATAAAAGCTTTGTACAGCACCACCGTTATTGTATATTGACCCAGAGTGTCCGCAGGGTCTGTCCATTTAACTAGTGTACTACTTTCAGAATGGGTTTTGGTGTGTCCCATCATGCTGTGTTTGTGCTTTTGGAAAGACACGATGGATTGTCTAAATTGCTTTTCATAAGGGTGCTGAAATCACTGCAGTTACTGAAACAAGTGGCAGGAAACACAGGCACCTCAGGACCAGCCACCCTAACAGGACACTAACTTGCTATTCAGGTCACAGGTTCTGGGAAAATATGGCCACCTTGGCTTTGAAGGGCAAATGGAAAGGTCAGTTCTTCTGCAGATAGATGGTTTGGTCAGTAAATGCCCTTGCCCTCCAGCACTGCTCGTTTAAAAGGCATAGTGCTTCTTTAGGAATAGGAGTGGCTGGTGACCTCGATATTTAACTAACAATTAAATATGAACATTGCAACACATGGCAAAACCATCACTTTTTGACACTGACGATTTTGGGAAGTGGGTTGTACAGGCAGCAGTTTGGGGCATTCAGATTGCCCTTGGAAAGCCCTCTTCAGCTGGGAAGACCATACCACCCTGGGAGATGCCCACCAGAGCTGAAACTGCAGGAGGAAACCATGGAGAAAAGATGGTGAGATTAGGAAAAGAGGGTGATGTGGGGAAGTGGGAAGGAGCTGAGAGAGACCTGGAGGAGGGAACAGCTGGAAAATCTGCTTTATTTATTCAGCGGACAAACAAGGCAGCTCCTCCATCAATAACAATTACTCATCTTGGGTGCTCTGGCCCTGGACTGACAAAGGGTTTAGGTGTGGTGACAGCAACTCCCACACCTCCCTTCCAGGTGCCTGTCTCCAGCAGTGAAAAGCCCAAACTCCAGCTACTCACCTACACCTCCAATATAATTGCTGGGTAATTCCAATTAACAATCAAGATGGCTAATAAGGAAAGGTAAGAAAATGGGTCCCCTGCCTCCTTGAGGTGGATTTTGAATCCCAGCAGTAGGTGAGCATGAAAAAGGATTGTTCCTTGCCTTACCTCTCACGTTGCCATGCCCAGGTTTGATACATCAACTAAGGGGATCAGGACACACACCAAAGGCAAGGTAGACATGGAATTGCCATCTTCAGTCTAACAGAGATCAAGCCAGCACCTCCTTTCAAAGCACCCACATTGGCAGGAGGGAGGGAAATATTTCTTGGCTCATCTTGACATCAGACTACTGGGCAGCAAATAGGTTAATGAAACAGAAAAGATGGAGGACCGTGACGGCCTATCCCAGTAATAATGATATTCTCCTGGTAATGAGTGAAGAAGAGGGATCTTCAGTTATCCCTTCTCCAGCACCATTTGTGTACATTCTCCAAATAACTCTTTTTGAACAACAACCTGTAAAACCTTGCTAGTCTGAGGAACATATTGGTGACTAGTGAAAAGGCTCAGCATTACAAGAAGAATATTAGTGAAGCACCCAGGGGTGTAAAACATTCAATATCCAACCAGTAGAACAGGAGCTAGCGGAAGAGGCCCTTCCCCTCCAGATAAATCATCTCACCAAGAGTAACCAGCCACAGAGGGTTCTCACCCACTGCAGTGGAAGTGTCACTCACAGCATGTGGAGGGAGAAAAAATTATGTTTAGCAAACTTACTTTCACTTGCAAACTCCACGTTGAGGTCCTGTAATTTATAGTCTTTGGTGCTTTTGAAAGCAGTTTCTCAGTGCTTTGGAGAGAAAGCCTGTGAGTGGTAGGAGACCCAGTTCTACACCACTGGCTCAGAGTTTTTGCTTGAAAAATGGGCCTCAGTTTTCCTACCTGGAAAACCGAAGTACTACTGGGTCTTTGAGGTCTGCCCATGAACAATGCCACCGGGACCTGTAACAACAAAAGTATGAAGAGATGCTCTAATAACAGAGATGCTAAACAGTATTATCATAGCTTGCATGATACAATGCTCCATAACATTTAAAACATAAAGACCAAAAGTCTGTTGAGCTGTTATATTACAGCTGAGGTCAGTAATCTGAGCAGCAAATGTATTCAGGTCTGCTGGCAGACATCACAGAAGAGACACACAAGGCAAAGAACCTGCAGGCTTTCTAGTAACATTAATCTGCATTTACATAACACCTTTCACTTGATGATCTAGAAGAGTTCATTATTAAAACTCTCACAACCCTCTTGAGGGCTAAGAACACCATGTCTTTTTAATTGACAGGTAACA
Organism: Coracias cyanogaster; assembly: GCA_033124195.1. Taxonomy (NCBI): domain Eukaryota; kingdom Metazoa; phylum Chordata; class Aves; order Coraciiformes; family Coraciidae; genus Coracias; species Coracias cyanogaster. The sequence goes on from JAVSBS010018002.1 coordinate 46,210, forward strand.
TGGACTTAATCAAGAAAAATTAGTTGAAGGCCAAAGAGGATGAATGTCAAAGCTAGACACCTAGCTAGACACCCCTACTACCCACTATTTGTAGCTCTTAACTGAAGAAGCAGAAGACAGACAGAGATGCACTGTTAATCAGAAGGTTACACCACTGCAAGCCATTTCAAAGCGGTTATCATAAATAGTAACTACCAGTTGTGTAGTGCAGCTTGCAACAGAGGTGGACAGTGAGCCAAGGGCTGACAGCAAGTCCAACAGCACCCTGCACACATAGAGGCGCGAGGGGCGACCCCAGACAGATGTCTTCATACATGCACAACCAGAGCATGGACGCTCTCCTAAAGACAGAGCCAGGATCTTGGGTCCTGACTCCCATTGATTTTGCTCCTTCCGATAACTGGACGCTTGCACCCGGACCGTGACACGTGAGTAGAGGGAGAATCCTGCAAATTGTCTACCTTTCAGAGGCAAATTCCTTTATGAAAAACACTCTAAGATCTTCAGGTAACTCATAGCCACATCATGCCATGAAACTCTATAGACTCACGGAGCAGCCGTCTTCTAGTCCTCGGAAGGAAAGATGCTCTTTCCTGAGCCTTGAGAAGCACTCCTGAAATACCAGGGGTGTTCTTTAGCGCAACTGTTTTCAACTTTTGGCCAGCAGACCTGTGGCATCCATAGCCTACCTTTCATGGGTCCATTAAAGCTAGGAAAACCAACCTTTTATCAGTAGGTTTCAATTTACCATCAAGGAGGCTGAACAGCCCCCCAGAGTATTTTCAGAGTTCACAAATCAAGTAAGCTTGAAAATCACTGCTTCAGAATTTCACACCCAAATTCCCATTCGACCTCTCCCTCTCCAGGTAAAGAGATATGACAAGGACCATGACCCCAGGCAGAATGGCTGCAGGCATAAAAAAGTCTTCTCACTCAAGTTATTCATCAAATGAATAACCTGAATGAGTCTCACTTCGTTGCAAGTCTCTCAGGGCTCAAAGAAGATGAAGCTACAGAGTTGGAATTCCGATTTTGTGTCTCCCCTTGGGAAACACCTTCCTGTAAGATAAAACAATAGTGGCTACCAAATCAACACCGCTCCCGTTCCATGTGTTCATCCTTGCTGTACTGCCCATTATCCACTTTCAAAACTCTTGTTACAGAGAAAAATAGCTCAAAACCACAGATCTACAATACGAAAAAGTTGACTGATTGCATAGGTCCATAGGGTAATGTATCTCCTACATTGCAATGCCAAGACAGACATGTCTGTGTGTGTCAATGCAGGGATGCGTTCTTTGTGACTCCGCTTGGCCCACAGTGATCATACCTGACAGAAAGGCTCACAAATTCGCAAGTACCCAACAGTTTCAGGAAAACAAGACAACAAAGCTGAGGAGCCAGACTCCACCAGTGCAACTTAATGAAGGAAAGGCCACAGTGGCAAGCCGTGATTGCACCATCAAAGGCCAACATCAGACAACTCCTGGACTGCCCTTTAGACACAAAACTGGAGGAAACGAGGCTTCCCTGGCTTCACAGCTCGTGTCATGATTTGCTGCTCTCCTTGCAGTGTTGCTGTGCCTTCACTGCACTTGGGACCTGGGCTGTCCTGATGTGGTGAGGATGGGTGTGTTCTCCTCTGCTCCCTCATCTCCGCCTGCAGGACAGGCTCAGGAGACTCTTGCCCCACTTTGCCACTGACCTGCTAAGCCACTTTCCCTCTCAGCACCTCTGTTTCCTCATCTTTGAAATGAGGATTATGAAATCTGTGAGACACTTTGATGTCTACAGATGAAGTGTGCTGTGGCACATATGTGCATTCTATTTTAAATGCTGGGGAATACATCATCGTGGTTTTTTTTCTTTTTTTTATTTACCTTTATTATTAAAAAGGGAAATCAATGAACCACCCTAAAAAAAAAAAAAAAAAGAACACTTTGGATCAGTCTTCTCTTTTGAAGATAATTATGGGAGAGAAACCAATTTTGAAGCAACGGATAGCAAAGTGCAATGCTTAGAAAATAGAGGCATAATATATTCGTCCACCCTCAGTTCACTGTTGCAATATTCCTGTCCTCTTCCATTTTCTAAGTCATGTACAAAACATCCTTCCAAACTAAATTATTTACCTCTGAACTGCTGCAATGCACAGCAGGACGCTTGTCAGAGCAAAGCGTCACTAATGGAGGATACCTCACATGATCTAGAGGGGAAGATGAGTTCAGATTGCAACAAGTCCTGAGTGAGAAGACAGCACCTGAAACCAATGTGCACACAGTGCAACCCTGGCTTGATCTGGCACCCAGAGCAGCTTCCATCTCTCCTTTTCTTCTCAGGAATGGCCTTATTCCTTGCCAGGGCATGTGTGCCAATCAAACTGGGGTCTTCTGAGGACATTGTTGGAGGATGAACAGCAGTTGTCAATCTTATGCTGTACCTGCAGATGTCTGGGACTCAGCAAGATGCTGCCTGCCACCAGTGAACAAAAACTAGCACACCACTTTGGACCAATGAGCGATGTCCTTCAAAGCCATGGAGGCACTGCATTGCCCACGTATGACTAGGGGCAGAATTTGCTCTGCATAGAACTTTAACTTCTGCAACTGGCAATAAAAATGTAAAGATGTGATTCCCATGTTCCAGGTTTCATTTGTGGAAAGCACTGAAAATCCAGAAACACTAAGGCAGGTTTTTTAACTTAGAGACGAAGAATATTTTCTGTGGAGACTCTCAAAAGAGCAAAGAGCCCCCACCCTGTCCTGCAGAACACGCAAAGCTAAAGGAAGCCTCTTTTGCATTAAGAAAGTTCAAGGGGACTCTGAAGAAGCTGCCTGATAAGAAGTGTGCCGGGACGATGGCTGCAGGGGACAGCAAGCTGCAGGTGACAGTGGCTGCATGAGGACCTTTAGACCTTCCTGGCCACCATGCCCAGCCTATGTCTTACCCTTGCTCTGACCTCATGGCACGGTTCCTAGGAGGTACCCAAAACTCAGCAGGACACGATCCTGGGCAACCTGCTCTAGGTGAGCCTGCCTAAGCAGAGGCATTGGACCAGAGGACCTCCCCAGGTCCCTTCCAAACTCTGCTCACCCTCCTGTGTGACATAGTGCTTTGGTTGCACTCCTAAAGCACCTCAACTCAGCCCTGATGCCTGATGGAAAGGATGCTGGGACAAGGGATGATCCCAAACTCCTCTTCAAGGATTCCTCACAAAACAACAGCTCCCCACAACAGAACAGCCTACAGCAGACACAGTCAGAAGAGTAGAAAGACAATTTTATCGTGGACTTCAATGGGAGGGGGGAGG
>JAVSBS010018003.1:0-55645 GCA_033124195.1 Coracias cyanogaster
GGTGTTTAAAGAACGAATAGATGCGGTGCTTGAGGATATGGTGTAGTGGTTAGAGAGATGCTGGGACAGAGGTTGGATTTGATGACCCTGGAGGTCCTTTCCAACCATAATGATTCTGTGATTCTGTGATTCTGTGATAGTAAAAAAGGGCAGCTCCTTCCACAGGTGATATAAATGGTTTGTTTTCTCACGCATTTAGCTGTTTCACATTTTACTTACAAAAATATTTGAGAGAACCAAGCATCTTTCTGTGTTTTGCTGTTACACGGGAAAAATACCCTTAGGATACTTATATCTCTCAATATGTCAATTGTCAGAGTAGACATGGCAAGAAATTGTACAGTCTATACTAAGAAGCTATGGAAATATGACTTAAGAGTTTGGTTGGAGGGAGAGACCAAAAAAGTTTGATTTGTCATGAGCAAAAGTTAACCTGGATTTGCTGTGTCAATTCAGCTGCTGAAAAGTGTCAGTGACTGTTTAGTAAATCGTTTAAATGAAATCTTCAATTACAGTTTTAGAATGATTCAAAAAGATGGATTATTAACTGTTGAACTCTTCAGGCTCTTTTTCCACTTTTGCCAGGTTCTGCTTTTACTCAACATCAGGGAACATTTTGGAAATGGGTGTTTGATTTGTAGAAGAGACAGCAATAATACCAGGGAGAAGCTAAGGCAGATAAAATGAGTTGCTATTTTTTACTCTGTCGTTGACATTGAAACTTTTGACAGTTCCTTTAATCTGTCTTTTCTGTGTCATGCATAGGTAAAACTGGAAAAGTGGAGCTTTTCCCAGGGATACTTTCCATGTTAAACTATTTTTTTTTCCTTGAGCAAAGGATGAAAACATTAAAAAGGGCTTTTTCTTTTCCAACACTCACAAACTTTCACTCTCTTTCAGCTTTTGTAGAGCTGAGAAATAGTAAGACAGTGTGAAGAAGAAAAATATATTTCATTTTTAAAAGTAACACCTTCCCTTTTACATGCTTGACAATAATCTCAAAACATAACACTTTCCCTTGAAAAGTCGCACTCCTAATCCTTTCCTACCATTTCACAGCTGGTGAGGCTACAGGTGAAGCCTGTATGGAGAGTGCACACTATTCTCAATTCTGAAACAGAAAATTCTGGCAAAAATCTTCCCAACACTTTTTCTTTTTCCATTTTTATAAGCTATGCCTCTGTCTGGCACATAGTTTCTCCTTTAAAACAGATTTTTGGTCCAGTTATACTTGCAGATGAAAAGTATGTTAGAAAAATGTTGTCTGTCTCTCATCATGGATGTGATAATGTTTCCCAAGGACACCTATAAGAGGCTTGTTGCTTATAAACAATTCCTCCACCCTGCAGGACAAGAATTAACCTCAGAATCCCAATAGCCACACGATTAGAGAGTCAAATTATTGACCAACAGAAAACACTGAGTAGCAAAAGCTAACACTTGGGGTAAGATACAGGATTTCATACATGGGCCCCCAGAGCATCACACACACAATTTGGGTGCCAGCATTCAGGAGAGCAGTCCAGCTCAAACTCCTAAGACTGAATAAATCACTGGAGGCTTTTTAAAAATCACAACTCCTTTAAGCCTATAAAGTTCTTCAGCTGAATTTGTCCAAAGGTGCTTCTGCCTTGACTGGCCTGGTTGTACAGACACATATCGCCTGCATAAACCAGTGCATGGTCCCCACCCAGAAGGGCCCTGTGCTGGGCTGCGCATGGTGTTCCAATGCATAATCCCAAGACTGTGATCTGCTCGTAAGTTGGCAGATGGTATCAACCACCTGATTTTGGTCCTACTCTCTTGCTGGGTGGCTGAAAATCAGGGTAAACCCTGGTGCTTTGGGATGCCGATTCCTGGCTGTTGTTTTCCATTGAAACAAAAAGCACATCCCGTCTCTGTGAAGCTGGGACTGTGCATATGGATGTATGAACATGCAGGCTGACCTATGCTTGCACCTAGACACACCAGTGATGCCCATGGCCTTCCTGAACCCTGCAGCCCTCTCCTAACCAGGACAGTAAAGTGTACCTCTAATTGAAGTTTCCTTATTGAAGCTGTCATATCATGATCGATTATGTGAAGATATCACCTGCAAATACTATTTTAAACTTCCTGCACCATGTATAGATAGAACATTTTGGCTGTGCTCAAGTGGCTTGGCTAACAAAAAGGCCTCGTTTTGCTTATCCAGACAATGCAGATTTGGCAAGTGAATGTCTTTCTTCTAGACTGCAGCTTACATAATCATTTCAATATTCCATTTTAATATGCCCGTGTATCTATGTATGAATCTTGATTGTTCTCAAGTGAAATATTGTGAATCAAATCATGATGACGGAATCTTGACTATTTAATTAACGGGTTAGCACGTATCTGTAATGCTTGATTCCTACAAATGACAAAATTAACAACTTAATTTAACTATGTTGTTCTCAGTGGAAAAGAGCACACTTAAATGCTCCATGGTGCTATTTACACCTGCTTAATTACTTGTATATACAAATTGTCTAAATTACCTTGCCTTAGAGGATGATGGGGACCACAGTCCATGAATAAAATTAAAACTGCAGACTTCAAGCATACCAGTTTGGTATGCTGCCTTTGTCAGAGGTGGTTCAGAGTCTGATTGTGTGAGGAATAATCCACGGCTATTTATACATCTTCCTGCTTTGGACCAACAGACCCCCTTTAGGTCAAAATTGTCATTTTATGTCATGTCAGTAGAGAAAGGGTGAGTGGTGGTGTTGTTATTATGTTTTGTGGAAGTGAGAAAGAGGCATTGATACTGTGGGTCCTCTCTCATCTTTGACCTTGGCATGTGTCCCCTATGGTAAAATTAGTCTTGCCCACCCATTTCCAAACCCGAGACTGAAATGTGTAATCTGTTCTACCTGTTAGGGTGAGTGCTCTTATTTAGATAAGGGCATAATTTGAATGTATTTTGAACCTGGATTTTAAGATCCTGAGGGACTCCTGCCCATGTAATGGGCCAAACCAAACTGTAGCTCTATGGTGTTGAATACCATGATGGGATCCAAAATTCACAGCTAAGTTTGTGACCTAGTGGCTCTGTTGCTCAGCTCTGATCCGTTTTCTGTAACAAGTACCAGGATTAGGCCCTACTTATTGTCTATCGAACTCAGGATTCACAGACTCGTGGCCTTTGAAAGCCAAAAGTTTCTATTTGTTTTAGAGAGGGCAGCAGTTTTAAACGAAGAGCTTTGCATAACTCACACTTGTATTTCATGACATGTCTTATAAAAGGCTGAATTCACCAGTGAGAGTGGGAAGGAGAGCTAGCACCTCGGAAATTATTTCAGCAGGAAAAATGAAAAGCATATGTCAGTACTGAATGGATTTTTAAATGTGTTATACTGATTTTGTAATTGGACTAGGGGACTAGGGATTGACCAAATATATGCAGGCTAGAAGTAAAACATCAATGTATATACATAGAAAGTAAAAGTATACTAATAAATCTCTAGGCAATTTGTTATTAATTGTCCCTTTAAGTACCAGATATAATTTGCTTCCTTCTTATTTCATTTGGTAATTCTCATCTATTTCTTTATACCCTATTTGTAAAAGAGTAAAGAACATTGAACAAACATAGTTCAATCAACTTAATGATGAAATGTTCTTTAAAGTCAGTAGAAAATAGCTGTTCTTTTATGCCCTCTCCTTAGAAATTACATATTGAAAAGTACAGCTCCTCTTCATGGTTCATTAAGAGCAATTAAATTCTGTAAATCTATTCCAAGACAAAACTGAAGTTCACATGTATTTTAAAAATTGTATTGAGTCCTATCTGATTTATTGACTGAAATCCTCACAGACTTGTAAATCAATTTATTACTCTCAGTAAAAAGAGTAAATTATATTCCAAAATTCAAACCAGACTGTATATAGATGTAATGAAATTACATACAAAATGAAATGTGGTTGCAATAAAAATCTTCTGCTTTGTGATTTTTTTTTTGAGTTCACAGAGATATTTGGCACAGGCTGCACAACATTCCTTTTTTTTCCCACTCTGGTGAGCAATCACAACTATAACATCTTCTGTACAAACTGAAAAAAGTAGTAGAATAACCAACTCTGAGATGAAAAATTGAAATTTCTTCAGATGAAACAAACATGAAAAGCACAACTTTATTCTCTGAAAATACATCATAGAATCATAGAATGTTAAGAGTTGGAAGGGACCTCTGGAGATCATCGAGTCCAATGCCCCTGCCAGAGCAAGACCATAGAATCTGGGGCAAGTTACACAGGAACATATCCAGACAGGTCTTGAAAGTCTCCAGAGGAGACTCAGCAACCTCTCCGGAGAGCCTGTTCCAGTGCTCTGTAACCCTCACAGTAAAGAAGTTCCTCCTCAGGGTGAGGTGGAACTTCCTGTGCTCTAGCTTGTACCCATTGCCCCTTGTCCTATCGAAGGGCAGAAGTGAAAAGAGGTTGCCCCTTTATTCTTGACACCCAGCCCTCATATATTTATACACATTAATTAGATTCCCTCTCAGATTTCTCTTCTCCAGAGTAAAAAGCCCCAGGTCTCTCAACCTTTCCTCATAAGGCAGGTGTTCCAGTCTCCTAATCATCCCTGTAGCCCTCCACTGGGTTCTCTCCAGAAGATCTCTGTCCCTCTTGAACTGGGGAGCCCAGAGCTGAACGCACATGCACTGGTTCTGTCTGTTCAGGTGTTGTTGAAGCGTGAATGATGGCTTGCACGGGCACAAAATTATAAATAAAGACCAGGATCTTTTGAAAGGTGTTCACTTTCCCAGCAGAGATAAGTCATTTACACAGAAGCCCAAGATGTGCAATCCAATGCTAAAAGCAGTATCTAAGGAAAAAATACTTTTTTAGCATGATGCTAAAAGTTACCAGTCACTAGTACTAATATTTTAGACTAAAATGGAAGAGGGTTTTTAATATATTCTATTAGAAGCTTGAACTGTCTTTCATTTTTCAGCTTGATTGTGGAATCCATCCTGGACTGGAAGGAATGGACGCGCTTCCCTACATTGATTTGATAGATCCTGCTGAGATTGATCTCCTCCTGATTAGTCAGTAAGTTGCACCTAAAAGAACAAACATACTGAGGTTGTGGTTTGAGCTCTGTTCCCTCGTAGGTTATCAAGAGAGGCTGAAAATAGGTGTTACGTAGATGGTAGTGGCATGGCAAAACTTCAGTTTCCAACTTTTTAAAAATTAAGAATGTTCAGTCACTTTTGACATTACAACTCTGAGTGCACTTGACATTTTTATAACTTGGCCAGAATGAGTTTTGTAAATAAAGACTACTGAAAAATATTGGTTGCGTTTTTTGCTGGAAAAAGGTTCTCAGAGACTTAACACAAGCTTTGAATGTGGTTTAAATATTGCTTAGTGGCTGGGAGATGAGGAAAGCCATTTAACAAGTCATAACCAGGTTCCTATAAAATCCCGAGTTTTCGTGGTGTGTGCTTGTTCTACCTATATTTCAAAAGCAGTTCCTTAAGATAGGTCAAACTAGAAGTGTGGGCAAATAATTTTATTTTAGTAGTTAATGTTTTAATCCATAGTGTCCAGCACACACTTGGGATCACATTTGTTTAAAGACTTTCTTGTCTTTGACATGTATTGTGTTCCTGATTCCCATTATTTTTCTGCCTCTAAATTTATATGTAAAATACAAAAAAGTTAATTCTGAAATTACATGGATAAAAACTTTGCAATTATTGGAGAATTTCCTGTTGTACTCTTACCTTTTCTTGGTTGTGTTTCTAGTCACTGGTGTACAGAATGTAGACCACCATAGTTAATAACGAGGTTGGAAATGATGCTATGTAGAGCCATTAAAGTGGTGAATTACAGGATTTATATATTTATTTATTATATGACTTTTGTGTAATGTGAATGTATTAATTGGATTTGTGTATCTGTTTTAAGTTTCCATTTAGATCACTGTGGGGCTTTACCGTGGTTTCTGCAGAAAACAAGTTTTAAAGGAAGGACGTTTATGACTCATGCCACAAAAGCTATTTACAGATGGCTTCTTTCAGACTACGTCAAGGTCAGGTAAGATGACCTGTCTGAATTGTCTCTTCGACTCCTGAATTATTTCACCTGAATATTCAGTAGGAAACTTAAGATGAAGCCACTTAAGGTGGCTGGATGAACCTGGATGTTACCACAAGTAGCAGTACCAGGTTAGAAGTAATGAATCATCTTAAACTGACATGGATAATGTGTCTCTCAAATAAATTCCTGTCAATAATTTTTTAAAAATCTTTTCTTCTTGGTCTGGTGGGAGGTGTCCCTGCCCATGGCAGAGAGGTTGGAACTAGATGACCTTCGAGGCCCCTTCCAACCCAAACCATTTTATGGTTCTATGATTCTTTCCTCTCATTCTTTTTATTTGCCTTATTTGCACCTTTAATAATATCCCTTTTTCCCCCTCTATCTCTCTTAAGACACTCTTTTGTTCTCATGCTTTTTAATGTCTATTTTTTCTTAAGCTTTACAGAAGTAGTGAATTTTAAGCCTCTAAAGATGCAAATCGCTCTTCAAGACAGGGTCAGATTAAATATCAAATACAGAAAGCGTGCTCTCTCTCTTTTTGTCTTTTTTATTTCCGTTACATACCTTGACACACCTCTTCTATGTGAATGCAGTGGTCCTAAGTGTGATTCAGTTTGATTTTTGAGCACTTTTCCAAGCTGAGTGGCAGATCGCTATCCAGGGCTGGGAATCTGTCAGTGCTTTTTGACAAATACAGAGCAGATCCTGAAACAAAAAAAGACTATTCTAGCATGGCCTTTCAAAAGAAAGGTGCTTTCACTCTGTTTAGGTGGATACAGGAGAGTACCTGGACTTGATTTCTAACGTAGGAGACATAATGTTACTGAATGGAAGTTTTACTGTCCGTGGGGAAAAATCCAGGAACTGTTTTTTCCAACTGTGATATGATCTAAGCTGTTTCAGATGAGCTGATATTTAAGCCATTTCACTTTTATCCAGTAATATATCAGCAGATGACATGCTATATACAGAAACGGACCTTGAAGAAAGCATGGACAAGATTGAGACCATCAACTTCCATGAAGTGAAAGAGGTGGCAGGAATCAAATTCTGGTGTTACCATGCAGGCCATGTTCTGGGAGCAGCCATGTTTATGATTGAAATAGCCGGTGTGAAGGTATTTTTTTATTATTATAAAGTTCAAATCAAGCCTGAATTCTAATGTAGTAGTTAATTACTTATTATTATCTGTGAAGCCTCCCCACTCTGTCTAAAGCTGTCAGACAGACTTGGACTTAATTCAGAGTTGGAGGCCTTGACTTAGAGTATGTATTTTCTCATTGATTAGACCTAGCAAGTGAAATGTGTGTTGAACCTGATTGGATGTTTGGAGTTTACAGGAGTTATGACTCTGACTTGGAACCAGAAAACTTGTAATTTTCCTTGCTATTCCGTTCAGAGGTATCTGACAGCTGAGGCAGTCGTATGGATTTTAGTAACATCTATGAACAGATGTTTGTTTTTGTAATTCTGATTTACCATATCTGGCTGTTGAGTGCTTAAATGGCATTTGTCAAAGTGTTGTACTTTTCTCAAAACACTGTTATGCTAAAGTACCCTAAAGGGGCCTACAAGAAAGCGGGCGAGGGACTTCTTACAAGGGCTTGTAATGATAGGACGAGGGGTAATGGCTTTAAGTGGAGAAGGGGAGATTTAGATTAGATGTAAGGAAGAATTTTTTCACTCAGAGGGTGGTGAGTCACTGGAACAGGTTGCCCAGGGGGGCTGTAGATGCCCCAACACTGGATGTGTTCAAGACCAAGGTTGGATGGGGTTCTGAGCAACCTGGCCTCGTGGGAGGTGTCCCTGCCCACGGCAGCGGCGTTGGAGCTAGATGATCTTTAAGGTCCCTTCCAACCCAAGCCATTCTACAATTATTAATTTTAGGCCCAGAGAGCTCAAGTAAGTCATCCTGTAACCACAGGCAGCACTCTGTCAAAACCAGGTACTTGAAACTAATCTCATGAATTGGAGTTCAGGCAGATAATCACCACCTGAAAAAGTTTCATACAGCCCTGAAAAGGGAAGAGAGAGGGTGGTCTTGAAGTTGCTGTCTAGCAGGACTTGATTCATGGTTTATGATGATTGAGAATTTTAAAAGTTAGAAGTTTTTAAAAGTATAGAAGTAGAACTGAATTTACAACAATTACAATAAAATTTAGATACCTTACTGCCTTTTTTTTTTAGTTAGTTTGGGTTTTTTTTTTCCAGATTAAGGCACGGTGGAAAAAGATATTTCCTTCTGTCCCGGTTTTGGTTGGGATAGAGTTAATTTTCTTCCCAGTAGCTGGCACAGTGCTGTGTTTTGGATTTAGTGCGAGATAACGTTGATGAGACACTGATGTTTCAGTGGTTGCTAAGTAGTGCTTATTCTACGTAAGGACTTTTCAGGTTCCCATGCTCTGCCAGCAAGTGGGTGCCCAAGAAGCTGGGAGGGAGCACGGCCAGGACAGCTGACCTGAACTGCCCAAAGGGATATTCCAGTCCAGAGAGCGTCATGCGCAGTATATAAACTGGGGCAGGGAGGGGAGTGAGCGAACAGCTGCCAGCTGGGCTTAAACCGTGACACCCCTTTACTGTGCATGACTCAAATGCATTGGATTTTAATACCCGTTATTTTCTTTAATTCCCTATGAAGCAAATGAGGAATGTGGTAGTAGGTTGCCTGTAGACCAGTTATCTGCTGTTGCTGAATCTATCTTTTGTTGTTATTCACATTTTTGCCAATGGAATGATTGTTAAGTAAAAAACGTTTGGTTTTGAAACCATCATTTTGGGCACAGAGCTGCATTCCACCCTGCAGTTAAGAATCCGTTAAAAATCAGTAACAGTTACAAATCACTTCTTCGTGTAATGAGGAATATGATCATTTTGTTAGGAGAATCTGCTAGATTACAGGAATTTTTTTAGTATCAGAAAATCTTAAAATACTGTTTAATAAGTAATTTTCTTGGATTATTCATTATATTTGCATTCTGATGTGTAAATGCAGTTTTACCTACTTTGTACTTCCACGTAGGACCTGCTGTATTTTCTGTTACGTCAGTTTTTACTTCATAATGGTCAGTGCAAAAGGCTGAAAATGACACCTTTATGTCCCAAACAAAAAATAAAATCTTAATAATTGTTTACCTAGTTCTGTTGCAATTACAGTACTGCTTGAAATACGTTTACATATCATGGTTAAAATATTTGCATTGTAGTACTATCAGCCTAGTATTACAAGCAATGTCCAAATCAGAAGAGCCTTTAGTTAAAAGTACAAGCAACCTTTTAATCATAAATTCCTTAAAACCATCTTTGCTTAAAAAATATCATTCATATATAACAAATTTTTAAAGACTGCTGGCCTGATAGAACTTAGAATAGCTGCTTCTCTTTGTCTCCAACAGCTTTTATATACAGGTGATTTCTCAAGACAGGAAGACAGACACCTGATGGCAGCTGAGATTCCCAATATAAAACCTGATATTCTTATAATTGTAAGTTTTACAAAATTAATTCTTTATATTGGTAATTAAATATGTATAGGGGTATTACTTAATTAAAGCTAAAATGGAATGAGAAAGACAGTGGAGATTTAATGGTAGTATGTGATTTGTGGTAAATATCCAGATGCTTGGGTGTTCAACATGCCAGCATTTCTTTTCACTGTATTAAAAAGGTCTAATTTTCATTTTATAATTCTTCTGCTGAAGTTCCTTAAGGCTCTAGACAAACCTTTTCAAGATGGGAGATTTATTAGGTTTTGTCTTGTGTTTGCTAGATGTGTTGTAGAAACCCCAGTTGAGCCAGATGTCTGTCTTTATTAGATCCTAATCTGCTTTCAGCTACATTGAGAATTTGTCCTGGGTGGAGGTGCCCTGAGCGCTATTCCATAGCTTTGTGCTGTTTTCTGAGCAAAATGGTTTTATTCTGAATCTGTGTTTGGAAAATCAGAAGCTAAGGGGAAGCGTGAAAAGTAACAGTTTTATCTGGAAACGAACAGTAGAATCTTCCAGAGTAATGCTTAAAATTATTTCATTTATTATATCCCTTCTAACTGTAACTGTCCTTTCTGTAACTGATAATTTAATTTTAAGTTACATCCAAATCTTGTATTTTGTGTAATTCCTGTACTTTAGGCTGGGTGTTTCTAAACTGTGGCACGTGTACCACGAGTGAGCCATGTTAGCATGCTAACCTCTTCATCAAAGCAGTGGCAGCATTTTCAATTAGGAAAATAAGTATATTAAATTTGAAACCTCTTAAAAGAAACGTGAAAATTAATAGGTCTAAGTTTTGGGGATGTTTTGCTAACAGGATCTGTCTTTCCAGATTGCTGTGAGAGATTTGGGAAAGGGGAATTTTGGTTCTTTGTCTCGGTGGAGTCGATTATGGGAATTTAGGGATGGTTTTGATTTTTTTTTTCCTTCAACTCAGCCCTCCCTCTCTCCTCCCCACCACGTTAACACCAGTATGTTTTTCTGCATTTTGTTATTTGGAGGAGAAGATCAAGAATTAGTCTTTGTGTCAGTACTTGTAATATTTGGTTTCTCCATACCTAGGAATCCACATATGGTACTCATATTCATGAAAAAAGGGAAGAGCGAGAGGCAAGATTCTGTAATACTGTTCACGACATTGTAAATCGCGGAGGTAGAGGTCTTATTCCTGTGTTTGCCCTGGGTCGAGCTCAAGAACTACTTTTAATTTTAGGTAGGTACCTTCCCAGCTTCTCTTAATAAAAGGCATCTAAAGTTAAATGAGAATGTTTTCATGTGCAGCATTTCAGATAGAACAAATTTTTAAACAGCTCTTCAGCCGTTTTCCAGTGTCTTAATTACCTGAGAATGTTCAAATGCAAAAAGTCCAATAAACCAACTAAGGCAGTTCTCGTTTTTGAGGCAGGATGGAGATCTGGAAAGGAAAAGGTCATCTGTGCTTGACTTTTGAATCTTGTTGAATCAGGATTTCAGCAAATAGGGACTATTATTACAGATTGAAAAGTAAGCAATCACAGCAACCGCTGTTCTATTTAAGCTGTACTGCTGAAAAAGGTATATTTTGTTCCAAAGTGTCACCATATTTGCCCTTTAATTCACGAATCTATATGAAGAAGTCTATAGGAAAAGCTGAGACCATAACAGGCAATTCTAGCATTTCTAAAGTCCTAATGATAATGAAGCCAATGAGGCTTTTGTTAAGAAGAGCAAAAATGGGGAAAGGGGGGAATTATACACAATCATAAGAAGCCACTTCACATAAAATATATAAGTAGTTGTTACAAGGTCCTTCAGATAAAACAATTTTAAATAAATTATTTCCAGGCTTTTTTTGCTTCCTTTTAGCATATTTCATTTGTTCTGTTACGTGATTTTTCACTAGTCTCATTGCTCATGCAAGATGGAAAGACAACTATCTCAGAATTAAAATACGTATTTTTAGGGGTGTTGAATCTAAAGCGTTACCTAAAATACTTGAAATTCTTCTCACTTTCCATTTCAGTTTAGCTCAAAATTATAAACTAGCTTATTTCCTAAATGTGTTACCGGTCTATTCAAATGTTAGTAAGAAATTTGAATCTAGGCATGGGGTGGTATTCAATATTGTAGGATTATTTACTGCTTATCATTGATTGAGGGTTTTTTATTTTATAGAGGAGAGAAAAATTGGACATTTTAAATTTTACATAGGCATCAGTCTGTAATTTGTTGGCCTCTCCCTGTTGTGTGTAGATATTAAAATGAGTTTGCAAAGATAAGCTTGGAAATACATCTAGTAAAGCTCGATAAGCAATTGGGTGCTTAATTAGGTAGAAAACGCAATTGCATCTCACATGTCTTCACCGTGGAGCCTGCAGACTTCCGTTTGTTTTTCTTCTTTCCATAAGTGTATGATTAAAAAAAAATACTGTGTCATGGTATAGAAAGTTGTGACGATGGGCACAGTCACTCTAAGTCCTGCTATTGATTATCTTGTATTGGCTGTTCCCACCCTACACTTGAGCTTATTGAGCTAGTCGTGGCAGTGAGCCTCTGGCATGCTCTGAAACCTTTGTCCATGAATAAAAAACTGCAGGTGAAAGCCATATCATTTTCAGTGTACAAATACAGCAAAAAGAATGTACGTCTATTTTTGCATGATTGATGATTGTTCTTCGCTTTTGCAATATAGATGTGTTTTAGACTAGCAGAAATGTACCTGAGTGGGAAAACAAGAAGTTGGGTTTGTATAGCTCCATTCAGAGCTCTTCTTTGTGCTCAGGAAAGGTCAGGGCTACTGTCATCAGTGATAAAATAGGTTGTGCTTAGCGGAGGCTTTTTTCCTGTTTTTGTTTCAGCCTGTAAAATGTAACTGTTGGTGATATACAGGAAGCCAGGCCTCATAACTAGGTGATCCCTTCATGCCTGAACTCCATGGATTAGTTTTACAGAACTTTGACACAGTGAATTCTCACCAACAGATCTATGTGCGCGCGTCCCTGGCTGTTAGATGCGGAGCACATACGTGGCAGAGACATCTTAGCTTTATTGCAGTGGTGTGGTACAACTGGCATTTTTGTAAATGTAGATTTATAGCTGTGTAATATCCTGTATACTTTATACCTTGTAGTGGAAGTTGGTGATTGATTGGAATTTGACATGCAAAAAACATCTGAAGTTCATGTTTTTCTTGTTTGTTTGTAGTTGTAGGCATTGTTGTATAGATTTTCAGTTGGTGATTGCTTTTTCTGTAGTAGAACAGGTGAGGAAAAAAAAGCTATTTTTGTCATTTCCTGTAATATAAATGAAAAAAACCACCTACTGCTAAACCTGTTTTGCAAGAACTTAGTAACATTTCTGAGCAGCATGCATTCCGGAGGTAATGCTATGAGTGGGGTTGTGTGGTTTTTTGGCTGGTGGGGATTTTTTTGTTGTTCTTTTTAAATATTTTTTTTTGTTTCTTAGATGAATACTGGCAGAATCATCCTGAACTCCATGATATCCCTATATACTATGCCTCCTCTTTGGCAAAGAAATGTATGGCCGTTTATCAGACCTATGTCAATGCCATGAATGACAAGATCCGCAAGCAAATTAACATCAACAATCCATTTGTTTTCAAGCATATTAGTAATCTGAAGGTAAGCTTGAGAGAAGCTTGTCTTACAAACAGAGTTCACATTTGCTGAATAGTTTGCACGTTCACTGTCCTAATGGACTGATTAGGAGGTACAGGTTTATATCTGAGTTATCTGCTCTCCCAGTGTTTAGAGGGCTGGTTGAGCTTATGCCCCAACTTTTCTTCACTGTAGGTCCCTCTGCTTCTAGTTTGCTCCTTATGGACATCAGTAGGAGGAACTTTCTTGCAAAGGGCACTTTTTAGGAGGGTGGGATATAATCTGTGACCAGACGGCTCTACTTATGCATTGTTCAGGGGTGCAGCTGGGCTGTCCTTCATTTGAGTGAGTTATGGTAACTGATATTCTTGCTGTTTGTCCATTTAGAGTATGGATCATTTTGATGATATTGGCCCAAGTGTTGTGATGGCTTCCCCAGGTATGATGCAGAGCGGTTTGTCCAGAGAGTTGTTTGAGAGCTGGTGCACAGATAAGAGAAATGGAGTGATTATAGCAGGGTACTGTGTTGAGGGAACGCTTGCTAAGGTGAGTTGCTAATGCACTGCAACTTCTTCATATAAAGGAGTATTCATAGTATGTTTTAAAAGAATTGGCCAATAGCAAGTGTCTTTATTTGGATTTACTGAGAAGATGGTTGTCAGGTACATGTAATTATGTAGTCAAAACTAATAGCTTTTGGCTAATAGTAATTAAAAGTACAGAAAATTTGCATATAACCATTTCCAGTGATGTTATACAGAATAATCTTTTCTAGGAGCAGTTATCTTGTCATGAGAAAGAATGATTGATACTTTTCTCCACCTTTAGACCCCTCCACCATTTCATTTTTTGAGAGGGGAGCCCTAACCCTAATTACGGAGGAGTCTATATGAAATCGAACACCACTTATGTGTCAGAGATCAGACAGCCTTGCACATGTTGTGCCACTGTCCAGTTGTGGAGAATGAAATCTTCCTTCCAGATTCCAGCAGCTGAGGGCAACCAGAGATACAGTTTTGCCTTTGGAGAGAAAAGTTACACATTTGTTATAATTTCAATGCAAATTTGAGAGAGATGTGTCTGGAAGAAGAATGAACCCCCAGATCTGCTGAGGATGCAAAAGATGAAATGCTGTTTGCTGTGCGTGCTTTTTTCTTTTGTGAGTGTATGCCCTGTGAAATTTAAGATTTTTTTATTATTATTTCTTTCTTCAGTTCTTCACATTTAACCTGTCTGCTAGTATTATTTCACTGAGTTTTAAAATGTAAAGCATTAGTTACATAGTGTCTGTAGGAGGCTTTCAGTTTTGTATTTAAAACAAATAATCTTTTTTTCTAGCACATCATGTCTGAGCCTGAAGAGATTACAACCATGTCAGGGCAGAAACTCCCACTGAAGATGTCTGTGGATTACATTTCTTTCTCTGCTCACACAGATTACCAACAAACTAGCGAATTTATCCGGGCCCTGAAGCCTCCCCATGTGGTTAGTATGTGTACATGCCGCCCATTTCTCCAGAGTGGGATTCATCAAACCAGTTCACAGCCTTGAGTCAGCAAGGCAGGTACTGGTGTCCAGCAGTAGCCAGCATCCCTATGCTTTCAGTAATAAAAGGTGGAGATTTTAACCATTTTTATCACGTTACCTTAGCAAAGTAAAGATTAACTTGCTCTCGACTGTCTGCATGTGGGATATCTGGGGATGACTTTCAAGAAAGCGGTATGGGCCATAGCCTGCTTCAGCAGTGTTTTGCACGAGTAAGATACAGTATAGGATGACATGCAGTTGGGGACAGTGGTATTGGAATAATTCACTGGAATTTGCCCCAGAATAAAGAAGAAAACATTGATTGAAGGTGTGTAGCAGGCGGCAAAAGACAAAGGCAGCACTAGTCAGGGAAAAGCATGAGCAAATCACAGGGATCAGGAGGATCAGAATATGAAAATGGAGACTGGGATCTGAAACGTACTGAGACTGGAGGAGAACCATCAGTGTGCAAGCACAGATAAGAAAGAAAACAAATCATAGCAGAAGAAAAGAAGATTTAACTTGGCAAAGATTGTGAATTGTGAACTGTGAAGCATCCTCTCTGAATTGCATGTTTATTATGTTTATACTTACCCACAGGCAGACACAAAAATATAAAGCTAACTGATGTTTGTTGTTGATCTTAAGTGAATACTTCCCTTTCATTAATAACAATGTGTTTTGTGTATGGAAAGTTAAATGGGATCTCTGTAATGCATTCTGCTTATTTGCATGTATTTTTCTACTAATACAGCCGTGAAATCTAGGGCTTTGAATAATGCATAGAATTCAAAGATGCACAAGGAACTATGTAATGTAATTGAGCTAATGGTTCGTATGTTCTGACCTCATGAAATTACGTCTTTATAAAGATAAGGTAAAAGATGGCAGTTGTGTTGGATATTTTGTTTACTAACCATGTTGGACAAGTAATTTCTGCTAAAATGGAAACTCTCTTTTCTATAGATTTTAGTTCATGGTGAGCAAAACGAAATGGCCAGACTGAAAGCAGCATTGATACGGGAATATGAGGATAATGATGAAGTTCATATAGAAGTCCATAATCCTAGGAATACTGAAGCTGTGACATTAAACTTCAGAGGAGAAAAACTTGCCAAGGTATAAAAGTCAGTTATTTGCTAATCTGTACAACAGTCTTTTCCCCTGGGATAAAAACTACACATTTTCTTCCAAGCCTCTGTTTTTAATTGATTTTGGATTGTGTATGTTTTCCAAGGACTTAAAATGCATGGATGTTTTGTGTTTAGTGTTGTATTTGGTGTTTTGTTTGAGGTTTTTTTTTAACAGGTTTGGGTTTTTTTGGCTCTTAGCTCTTCCATCCTTTTCTTGTGTTACATCTCAGTGTTTGTTGGCTACCTGACTTTCTTCTATTTTCAGAGTTGATTTTATACTATGTTTGATTTTTCTGAGAAAATTAGATTTCATCTCGATAGTTACCTTTAAGCTATGAGTACGTGAGATTGCCTTGTTGCACTGTGTGTGCTTTTTCTTTCCAGGTGATGGGATCTTTAGCAGATAAGAAACCAGAGCAAGGACAGAGGATTTCTGGAATCCTAGTTAAAAGAAATTTTAACTATCACATCCTTTCTCCCTGTGACCTCTCCAGTAAGTAAAGACAGTGATGTGCTCAGGAGATAGTTGAAATTACTGTATCCTTCTTTTGTCGTTAAAACACAAATAATATTGGGGTTTTTTCTAATTTTGTGTTTGGTAACCAGTTAGTGAATATCTTGGGTTTATTTTGGCTTAGTTTTGTCTAAAGTTCTGAGCGGTTGTAGTGAGAAGAAAGGCGTTCAATTCATTGTCCTCTGAAATTTAAAATCTTTTCTATTCTTTCTGTAAATGAAAAGAAGCAAAATTTCATTTCCTTTCTCATTACTTAAAACTTCTTCCACTGCATAAATATGCATAAAATGTGCCAGTGAGAGCAGAAGAGCACCATGATCAATTGTCCTCCTAGTTTCTAAAATGTCATTAGTTTTTAGTGTAAAAAGCTACAGTACAGTGAAAATATTTGTGTGTTGCTCCTATGCGATTTATGACTAAAGAAATTGATCTATTCTTAATATAGAATAATTAAATGTAATGCTAGTAGAGCTTGGGGGAAAGCAATTCTGCTGTCCTAGTTCATTTTCTGCCTCTAATGGGTATGATAAAATAATGAGCTCTTACTGGTTTCTTAACCACAAAATATATTATTTATCTTACAATAAATTCTCCAACCTCCTCTCTACAAATTGTCCTTTCAACCCTCTGTCTTGAGTGTATTGACGCCATTATGTATCTGTAGTGGCAATTTTATTTTTTAGGAAGTGAATTCAAAGGGATAATGTTTAATACATACTTTAAAAAATTCTTTCAGATTATACAGACTTGGCGATGAGTACTGTAACACAGACACAAGCCATTCCATATACAGGCCCTTTTAATCTACTTTATTATCAGCTACAAAAACTTACCGGTAGGTATTTGGAAAGACACGGTCATGATTTATAGCGGTCAACTTTTAAAACAACTTCCAGTCTTCAGAGGTCTTCTGAGTGTAAATTTCTTTGCCAGGAACTGAGGTGCCACAGTTTTGTTTCATGTTTTACAGCTTTCATTAGATTATGCAGCCTCGGCCGGATCCAGTTGACGCAAGTCTGTGACACATCCTTTTTGTGGGATTCTGCTGGGGTGGTTTTACAAAATCATGAGCATATAGCAATATAGAGGCCAATTGTTGTCTCCTGTCAACCCCCAGAGTGCTTTAGCCGCTGTGATGTAAAATTTATTAATTGATTTTTTTTTTTTAATCTCTAGCCTCAAAGTAGAATGGATAGTGCCATCCAGTTAATAAGAATAAAACATCTGTCATCCTTTGTGACAGACAGCCTCTTCTGTCCCTCCCCAGGAGGCAGGAATCTAACCTTGTTGGCTTTTTCTGAGTCAGAAGCCTTCAGAAGCTGTTTAAATCTGCCCCTGGTGTGATCCCCAGTGCCTCTGGCTATCTTTCTTAGAGGTTAGGGGCAACTCCTGTCCTGGTTCATTAAAGGCACACACGCTTTGCAGGATCCCATCCCAGATTTATAGCTCAGGATTTTTTTTTCTTTCTTCTCCAGTGTCAGAATCTAATTGATCTGACTAGTGAAGACTTCTTGCAGTTATGTTTGGGTCCCATAACCTGAGTGCCACCTGGCACACAGATGTTCTTGTTTTGAGCTCTGTGCTCACGTAAGCAATGGGTTATCCTTTAAGGGTGTAAGAGGAGCTGGTTAATTCAGCGAATGGAACGCTAAATTTCTTGTTTTCTTTTTCACTGGTGTGCTCACATCAGTGTACCAAGCCACTCAAATATGAGAATTCAAAACAAGTAAAACAGCCAATATCACATACACAAGAAACCCAAACAATCCCAAACAAAGAAAGTAATATTGCCAGGTAAGGGAGGAGCTGCTCTAAGCAGTTGTGATAATAGCAGGCAACCCTTCTTATTCTTAAAATAACCTGTTTTCTTACGCAGGTAAAGTTAGTCTTGCTAACCATTTGTTGTCACTTCTTAGGTGATGTAGAAGAAATAGAAATCCAACAAAAACCAGCACTGAAGGTTTTCAAAAATATTACTGTGATCCAGGAGCCGGGCATGGTTGTCCTTGAGGTGGGCATTGGTGAGGGAGAAAGAAGTATTTTGTCCTCCAGTTTCTGCAAAATCTTATCGTGTAGATGCCATGCAGAATTAAATGTTTTAAGTGGTTTTCTGTTGGATGACAAGTAGAGAGAAAGCCCAAACAAAGTTCCTCTTGAGCTATGGTCCTGTGTTGATGCAAGCTGGTTCATTTAGCTGCTGCCATGACTCAAGAGTATAATGGCAGATTTGGTGCCTTTTTTTATTTGATGTATAGTAATTGGAAATAATGTCAAATTATGTTCTTTTCTCCCATCCTTCCCCCCCCCCAGCTGTAGTAATTAAAAACTATTTCATAATTGTATTCAGAAACATTTAATAGCTTGAGTTTTTCATGGGAAATTACTGGAATATACCAAGTTAAAAGTAGTTAATAAATTGGTGTAAAATGTATGACAGTCATTTGAAGCTAGAATTCAGAGAAAGGCAAATAGGAGAGTGCAGTGAGTGTTACTTTGGTTTTATGTTGTGTTATTCACTCAGCCCAAATAATAGGTTTAAATTATTAATTTTTTTTTTTTTTTACTCTTTCAGTGGGTGGCAAATCCAGCTAATGACATGTATGCAGACACCGTGACAACAGTGATACTGGAAGTTCAGTCAAATCCCAAAATACAGAAAGGTAGGAATTTTAGTGTATCTGTACACTAAGTACATAAGTACTTATGTATGTTATGTACAGTGTATGTATGTCAGCTTATTTAACTAAGGCATTTCTCCTTGATTTTTTTATTTTTATTTCTTTTATATCAAGCTTAGAGGCGTAGAAACACAGAATGCTTTGGGTTAAAAGGGACCTTCCAAGATAATCTAGTCCAACTCCACTGCAGACAGCAGGGATGTCTCTAACTAGATCAGGTTGCTCAGAGCCCCATCAAGCCTGGCCTTGAACATCTCCAGGAATATCATGCCTTGCAATAGACTGCAATTCCCTATTGTCTTTTCTCTGCTTATTAAAGTCTTTAAGGATTAAGATTTGCTACTTAAAAGCAGAATTACAACTTGGTCTTCCTTATTTGTAATACCTTCATTTGTTGAAACTTTCTCTTATATGGCAACTGGTAGCTGACTGTGGAAAATGTGACCTTATCTAAAATAAGTTACATGTTAGTTCAGGTTTTTTAACGTAAACAATTTATGATATCTCATTTAAATATTTCATAGAATCAGTAAGGTTGGAAAAGACCTCTAAGAACTTCTAGTCCAACCATCAACCCAACACTACGATGACCACTAAACCATGTCCTGAAGTGCCACGTCTACACGTGTTTTTGAACACCACCAGGGATGGTGACTCCACCGCTTCCCTGGGCAGCCTGTTCCAGTAAAATTTCAGTTTCTTATTTGAAAGTTATGATCGCCGTTCATGAGTGGCATTCCTATGACTGTACATCAGGCAGAGTTAGGTAGACAATGCTGAACAAAAAGTCAGGCTGATTTCACCGTTACACTTACACAGACCCTGTAACTAAGTAATATTATTGGGTAGTGACGGCAGCATCGGATACTGCGTTTGACGTTGCTGTTCAAGAATCACAGCAATTTTGGTAGGATTACTGGTGATGATAGGTTATTTTTTTGTTCCACTGTTTTGCTTTTGAACGTGTTTGTCACTGTGCTAAGAATCTGGAGCAAGTGTTGAATATTGGATTGGCCACTGAGGATAAATGTTGGCAGCTTGGCAGCACAGTAACACAGTTAATTTAATGATAATCCCTTTATCAAAGTAAGGATTAAAGAAAAAAAATCTAGGGTTTTAAATCATTTTTTTGCCACTACCTGCATCATTACCTGGAATATACATTATTATTTTACTTACAAAGATGTTACTAAATTCTGCCTTTGTGTACCCTGGCTCACCTAGTGAAGTAAGTGACAGTTGGGTGACCATCTTGGAGCATTATTCATCACCAGTTTGGATGTGACTAGGCAAACAGAACCCAAAATTCTGCTCCTTGGGTGTTACATAAAAGTAATACCATTTGGTGGGTGGTTTTATTGTGGGGTTTTTTTTTCAGCAAAAGGGCAATATGAATAGAGATCTTATTAAAGTAATTCCAAGGTCAAACTTAAAAACCTATGTCTGTAGTGCCCAGCACATACGTTCTGTGACCCTAAAACAGGAGACCAGTGGCACATGTGACTTAAGCGCCCGTTTTTGCTTTATGTGGGAACTAGAGTACAGGGGAGGAGGTGAGGAGGTCCTTCTAACACGAACCCAGGATACATCTGAGGCATGCACCTAAACCCAAAAGCCTTCAAATCAGCCTCAGATCCTGTGCCAGATCACCTCTTCAGCCTCTGACTTCCCCCTCAACCCATTCTGTGATCGTCTTCCTTTTAACCAATTACAATGTTAAAAATTCTGTACTGCTTCCCATCTTACCTGAGGGTTTTTGCTGTCATTCTGTATTGGATCCTCTACAGAAGTCTGATGGTCAAGGTCTACGATGTATCCTTAAAATAACTGAGATTTTTAAATTACCAGAGACTGACAGTGAGGCATCTGGCTTGATCTGTCTCTGTGAACCCCACATGATGTTTTACTCATGACACTTCTGGTAGATTTTTCTTTCCAAACCAGCATGGAAAGCACTAGAGCTGTATGGACAAGTAGGTGTTTATTTTTCCGGGGTTACTCCTCTTGTCTTTTTATTATGTATTTTAATGATTTTATATAAAATAATGATCGTGTTCCATAGGTGCTTAGTCCCATACCTGACCCAACAAGTTTGTTAAAAACCCTTTCCCTTGTGTTTTTAAATTCACATAGCAGTTCTTAATTTAATTGGGGATAAGGGTTCTCCAAGGTTCTCCTGTCACACACTCAAAGTGTAATTCTCTTATCTTGGTTGTGATCGTTTTCAATATATATCAGCCCTTCCAGCCACACCCTCGTGTTCTGCTCTACTGAAACTACCCAAAACCAGAAATTTTGGGTTTAGATTGTACTTTGACCCTTTCTTTTTCCCATATTTTTCTTTATACATCTGGAAAAAAACTTTTGCTGTTTTGTAAATTTTTAAAAATTTCTTATTGTAATATCTGACTTGGCCTGACTTTTGGTAGACCACGCTTTCTCTGTACGATTTGTTAGTGACAGTATCTGGCTTCCCCATCCCATGCTCAGTTAATTCCTCTGTAGTTTTCTGTGTCTTCTAGCGTTATCTCTTACGTTGTTTCACTGTGGTAATTCTGTCAGCTAATCTCAGGCATGGGTTCTTGCAGGATGTTTTCTGCCCTTACTTGGAGTAAAAACACATTCCACACAGTTATTGCACTTCTGTATTTTAGAGCGTGTTCACAGGATCAGCAGTGATTGAATTAAAATATCTTAAGTTACTGTTGCTCAGCAGACTGTGTGCCTGCCCTTACCTCCTTTCCAGTATATTTTGTTTAGTACATTCCGTTACTGCACCTTAGCTAAGGGATGGTAAATTTTTAAGATAGGCTCGCTCGATCTCTTGCAGTGATGAAGCTCTTAAAAGAATTTTTAGGAAGCGCTCACTGCCATTGTGTTCAGTTCACACCACATCTACACGACTTTTAGATACCTCCAGGGATGGGGACTCAACCACTTCCCTGGGCAGCCTGTTCCAGGGCTTGACCACCCTTTTGGTGATGATTTTTTTTTTAATCAATTGTTTAAATGTATATATCTTATGTAGCTTTTGGATTGTTTTTTGTGAAAGTTACTTAGGAACCTGCATTCTTCCCTCCCAGCAAATACCTGTGGAAGTAAAATGACTTTTTCTTTTCAGCTGCAGTACAGAAAATTTCAAAACAAGTAGATATGGATGTGTATAGGAAGAGAATGGAGATCATGCTTCAGTAAGTTGGCATATATTTTTCTAAAGGAAAATTATCGCTATTAATCATGTCAATACAATAATTTTAGTATGATATAGTTTAAAGGTATTGTTGTTTTAAAATATTTTATGCTAATTTACTTCAGTATAATTTGTGCGAAGGCCAGGAATTAAGTAAAGAAAGACATACGGTAAAAAGTTATCGGCATCATTAAAATTTTGAATACAGGGCCTAGTTACTTCTTCCAGAAACAGAGTATTAGGTTCTCTCCCAAAATTCTGCTGTGAATGGTTATGAAAATACCCTTTTGGATCACATCCCTATTAAAACTTACTCTGATGTATATTCTGTTGTTTATGTAGAAATCTTGCCTCTTGAAATCGAAGGAATCCTTCCCTTCATTTATGATGAGGTTTATTTCAGTAAAATATTTACTGTTATGCGGCACCCGCTCTCATAATCATTTGGATTGGTATTTGTTAATTATATCTGAGTGGGTTAAACAATAGTCACTGAAAGGAAATACCCTGCTGACAAAATGCCTTTGGAACCCTAAGGTTAATAGAAAGAAGAACAGAAGTTTGCTGTTTGGCCACATCTTACACACTTAGGTCTTTGTTTTAGGGACATGTTTGGAGAAGACTGTGTGAGTTTGAAAGATGGCTCCGTCCTGTGCATCACGGTTGATGGAAAGACAGCAAACGTCTCACTGGACACTCGGGTACGTACAGCAAAGCACTTGCTTTTGAGTGCGCTGGGTTTAGCAGAGGGGAGTCTGCTGACTAGTGTCCAGTGCTGCCCAGAATATCATGTACCCATTTGCTAGGAAAATAGTTTTGTATTGGTATCAAAACATCCTAAGCCTGTTCCCTTTCCATTCATTTCCTTGACATTCTCATCACTCGGTCAGTACCCAGCCTTTCTGAGAGAAATACCCGCACAGCCCATGAGCTGAGTTCACCGAGTTTGTTACAGAAGCATTTCCTAGAAAATTTTCTTCTTTAAAAAAATGCTAGCGATGATGTAACAAATGCAGTAAATTTGGAAGAATAACCCAGTATTTTTTCAGCAGCTCTCTATTTGTATAAAAATGAATAAAGAATGGTTGTAGAGAAACTGATTTAACCTTTTTTTTTTTTTTTTTTAAATGCTCTTAAACATAGGCTCTGGTCTGAATAAGTGAACGGTCGCAGAGTAGGAATGATGCTAATAATTTTGGGGGGGTCATCTTGATTCTTTTGTAGCTAAATTGAAAGCCTGCAGTACTTGCAAAAATACTTTATTAATTTACTAGCTAGGTTCAGAATTGGACGCCATGCGTGTCAGAAGGCTGCTTTAAGAAGCTATCACACCTGGTTATTTGAACAATGTGGAACTATAAAGAATGGTTAGAACCATGTCCTTAAGCATTTTAATGTGTCAATTTTCTGTCGTTATTAATAATATATTAAAAATACATCATGTATTACCCACTATCCATAGCAGCAATGTATTCTACTGGAGTAGCTCTCAGATGCTGTCCTTAGGGACCACGATAGATGTTTTAAGTGTTCTACAGACCCAGAGAAGGGTTGGTCTGTGCCCAAAATCTGTTACCTATTAAAACAAGTGCATGTTAGTGATCTAGGAGGACAGCGAGTTACAGCCGGGTGGTCACCACACAAAGCTTGCTGGGTTGCCTTTTTTTCAGTTTTTTTTAATGAACGAATGCTACATTTCAATATATACGTAGCACAGAAACACACGGGACTGATGAAGAGAGCTCTTGCAATACAGGAAAAAGTACCAAGACTGGAAAAAACATGCATAGTGCTTAAGTCAGGAAGTGAGGTTTGATTTTCATACAGTATCATACTGAGTGGCAGCTCCGCTGCAGCGGGGCGCATCTTTGCAATACTTGCTCAGCAGCATCTGTGCAATTCTTGTTTCACAGCTGTTGGCAGTGGCAGCGTGTGCCACTGTGAACCACGTTTTACAAGAAAGATCTGTGCTGCTTTATGTGCATACGTATCTTCTTATAAAACTTCAATAGCTTTAAAATAAAAACCTGTTCAGTATAGATCTGACTGTATGGTGCGACAAGTGGATTTATTTTTTTCTACCTTAACTCTTCCACAGTGCTCTCACCCAGAGTTAACATCTTTCAGCAGCACTGTTAGGTAACATTAAATGCATGTTTGCTCTTTCAAAGTCTGTAGGCTCAAGAATAGTAGTATTACTATGCAAATGCTGCTCTTTGGTTTTGAGGTGGAGCAGTCAGGGAATTGGGTTGAACGTTGATCAATTTGCATGTCTGGAGTGGGTATCTTTCTCTAGAAAGACTTGTATTAGTGATAAATCAATCTCTTCAGGGTTTTATTTTGATGTAAAATGTTATTTTATCGGTGTGGGAACATCAGTGTGGAGACTGGCGGAGTACAGGTGCCTGTGCCTCTGTGATCAATGCACGTGTTTTACAGTTTTAACCTAATACAGTGTGGGTGAATTCACAGATAACATGAAATCTCCAAGAACTGAACCGTGTGGTTTTATTTGATTTTAATTAAATGTAATCTACAGAATTTATTTTACATAGTAGTTTTGAAACAAGTTATTAATCACACATAAAACTTGAGATTAAGCTTCTTGTTCCTCAGCAGGACTTGCATAAGTCTTCTCTGAACTCTTCCATGTGTTGGGAGATCATTTAAAAACGCACAGTGCTGCTCTTGATAACTCTTTGCGGTTTGGATGACCACCTTTGCCTTTCCCCTTATGAGCATTCTTTACATGCTGAAAAGTAGCCTGGAGTGCGAGCTGTTCTAACACCCATCTCCTTATGTTCCCAGACAGTTGACTGTGAGCCAGGAAGCGAAGATGACGAATCCCTTCGTGAAATGGTGGAACTGGCCGCACAGAGGCTTTATGACGCCCTCAGCCCAGTGTGCTGACCTCTGTAGATAACTAGGACACAGCAAAAAAAGTCTTTTAAATGTTCAATTTATTTGGACTATTTTTTAAGAGTAAATAAATTCTTTTTCTTCAGTAAGTCAAATGTATCAGTTCTGTGACTGTGAAACTGCTGAGTCAAATAATGGATGAGCAGCCTTATAGCAACTATATTTGTGCATATAGATTATAATAAAAGCAGGCAGAGTGCACATATGTTCCTTTTTCTTATGGAATAAGAAAAAATCTTGACCAATCTAAATGTAGAATTACAAAAATTAAATTGAGTTTTGTATTTTTGAGGATTAACAACAGCTCGAGGATAGATCAGATGTTTTGGGTTTGTGTATGCTCAGAATCAAGCTTGCGTATAATTTTGTTCCTGTCAGGGAAGCAGTTACCTGCACGTTTGTATCTATCTGCTTGAAGGGAAAGGGGACTTGAACACATTGAAGATGGAATCCATGTTTGCATTCTGGAGTTAGTCGGGGCTTTAAAACTGCACACGGCGGCCTTGTTGTGCACTGGGCTGGGTGAACAGGACCAGCTTCAAGCGAAGTGGGTGCTTATGCCTGTGAGAGCCTCAAGGGCCCGTGGCTCCGGTCAGTGCTGGTGCCAGCACCCACAGCCCGTCACTGCGCTGGTGCCAGCGCCTTCCAAAGGGCAAAGGGAGCCCGGGGCTATCGGAAACTGCAGAAAGTGGAGAAGAATTTCATATACAAACGTGATAGCCCAACTTAGCGGGAGTTGTTGCCAAACAGTAAATCACACTGAAAAGCTAGTTTTCTTCAAAAGAACGGTCTCTTTCTCTTGTACACACACTTCCCCCTTTTCTCAGTTGATTGAATTTTTATAGCAGCATTACTCTTGCCAGAAGTAGCCTATTAGTAGCAGCAGCAAGATGCAGTGACAGCTTTCCCCCCAAACCCTGTGTCATTCGCTGACTAAATACAGAGTACGAAGTCTTTTACAGGAGAAAATTGCGTTTTCTTATAAAGGAGGTCTCTGGAACAGATAAATATCCTATTTTTAAAAAGATGCATGGTTTATAAAACGTGCTTTCGGGCACTCTAAGGGCCGGGGGGATTCAGGGTGCCGCCAACGCGGCTCTGCGGGCTGCCCGCCGCCGAGGACGCGGCGCGACCTCCTCTTCTTCTTCTTCTTCCTCCTCCTCCTTCCTCCTCCTCCTCCTCCGGCTCCCGGCGGACGTCCGGCGGCGGCCATGGCGCTGGCGGAGGCGGACGGCGCCGGGCGGCTGCTGCTCTGGCCCCGCGTCGTCCTCTTCGGAGACTCCATCACCGAGGTAGCGGCCCTGCCCGCGGGCCCGGCCCTTCCTTCCCTTCCCGCCGAGCCCCGTGAAGCGCAGCCCGGCTTTCCCCGGCGTGGGGCCGGGCGGGCGGCGGGGAGCGCGGCGCGGCCTGCTCACCTCCCTGAGAGTGTCCCCGCTCACCTCCCTGGGGGTGTTCCCGCTCACCTCCCTGAGAGTGTCCCCGCTCACCTCCCTGGGGGTGTTCCCGCTCACCTCCCTGGGGGTGTCCCCGCTCACCTCCCTGGGGGTGTCCCCGCTCACTGCGGGCGGGTCCAGAGAGATGGCCCCTGAAGGTCCCTTCCAGCCCAGACCCTTCTGTGGTTCTGCTCCAGCTTTCACGCCTAATGGTCTTGGATGAGATTTTGAGCCTTTTTGCAGATATTCGTAAGGTTCCAGTGTTAGAAGCGTGATCTGGTGAAGTGCACCTTCTGGTACTTCAGTGGCAGTGCCACGCTCCGGGCAGGGCGGACAGACAGCCTCCTGCCCTACTGACCGCCGCGCTCCTCCTGCCCCAGCTCCTGGTGCTTCCCTTCACTGCAGCTCCGTGTCGAGCTCGCCCGTCCCAGAGACATGTTCTGTATTGACATGACCTGACCATGGCTTGGTGAACATCTCCCTGAGGCAGTACCCACCTTCTAGTGTTCGTTTTGGGTCCCTGCCTTCTGTCGCATGGGTTGCCTGGTGGAGGTGGTCACAGAGCTGCTCTCATGAAAAAAGACCTGTCCAAAGACGAAGGTTCTCTCTGACGGGAGGGCGGTTGTGTCAGCCAGCTCACTGTGCAGCACTGTAACAGGGAGGGTGGTGCAGCGGTGGGAATGAGGAGAAGGGGTGCATTTTTCCTCTACCAGAAGAAGTAGGTACCAAATGCATTCCAAAGCAGCATGTGCAGAGAGGGTTTGTGGAGAGGTGCTCTCCAGAATGAAGGCACAATGAAAGGATCTTAGAAAGAAAGTGGGAAAGTATTTTTTTAAAAAAGCCTCACTGACCAAATTGAAGCTACAGCCTGACAGCTGTCAGTTTTGGTTATGAAGGCACCTCAAGGCCCATCCCTCTGTAGATCTGGTCCCATGCTGTGTGTGTCTAGGTGAGACCAGGGCTGCTTGACCTCTGCAGGGACAGGGCAGGCCGGGAGGGAGGAAGCGCTGCTGCAGCCCTGCCAGAGGCCGTGCGTCTGAAAACAGCTTTTGAGGAGGGTCGGAGCCGGTGGTAGGACAGACGTGCTGGGAAGTTAATCCGTCTAACCGTTCTCCTTGCTTTCAGTACTCCTTCCAGGAAGGTGGCTGGGGGGCATACCTTGCTGAGAGACTCGTCAGGTAAGAGTTAAATTTCAAAAGTAATTTCTAGCAAGCAAGAAGGCGTGTGGCTTTTCTAAAAGAAAACCAGCGCAAGTTAATGTTAAACTTTAACACGTATTTATTTATTTATTTATTGAAGTGGAGCTGCCTTAGTGCCAAACCCCCAGTACTGGTGGGTGTTTCTTTCCACTTCCTTTCTACTCAAAGCTTGAGCGGAAAGGAACAAATCCTTTGTGGTTGTCAAGAGTGGCGTTCTGGTTTCATAGGCTAAGTGGCAGGTGAGTACTACGCATGCACTTTCAAAACGTAAAGTTACAATCCTCCTGAAAACTTCTGTGACCTCTCATTGTTTCTGAGAGGGATGGAGGCAGGCATCCTGACAGAATGGTTCAGAACTTCTCAAGTGTTGTTCTGGTGGGCAAAGGAGAGATGTTCTGTTTTGATCTGTGTTTCCGTTTCAGGAAGTGCGATGTTGTGAACCGTGGGCTCTCGGGGTACAACTCCAGATGGGCCAAGTTGATCCTTCCGAGACTGATCACTAGAAGTAGCAGTGCTGAGAGTACTGTGGCAGTTACTATTTTCTTTGGAGCTAACGACAGCGCTTTGAAAGGTAGGGTAGCTTTCTTATATAGCTGGGGTTTTTTTTCCATGACCTGTTCTCTTATAACATTTTTACAGTCTAGCAGAAAAGGCAGAAGATTGCATAGACTTATCCTGCCTCTTCTGTATGAAGTGGTTGCCCTTTTTTCATTTTTACAGTGGATTGTTTTCAATAATTTGTATTTAAACCATGCAGTGCCCTCTATTTCTCTCCCTCCCTCCAAGTTTTAATATTAGAAGTAAGTTTCAAGGTGCTTAGTCATATATCGATCACCTAAAATTGGAGCTGGGCATCTAGCTGATTCTTCTGCCTTTAAAGCCGTCTGATGAGTTCCTGGCAGATGGGTTGAGGAGATGAGGGAAGATAGCGTTTGGATTCTCTTGAAGATAAGTGTAGCAGCATGCAGAGCTACTCTAATCAGAATGATAACACCAGTGTGTAAAGAATGACTGTGCATCCATGAGAATTTCCAGAATTTTCCCTGCCTCTGAGAGAGTTAGAAACCTTAGTTTATACTTCAGGTGAGGTTGAGGCGGTTATGTGATCTAACACTAAGATACGGAGTTGTAAGGAAAAGCATCTTAAAAAAAAAAAAGGTGGTTTTTTTTTTCATTCCCCTCTTGCCCCAAGCCTTATTTGTGTTAGTTGAAAGTGCTGTGTTTAAACTCTTGATTTGACTATTGAGGAATGGCGTTTTCCTACCACGCTTCCTGATTTGCTGGTTGAGGTCAACCGCATACTGAACATGAGTGTCCTCGTTCATATGCTGTGTAAAAAGCACGTTATGTTGTGTGATAAATCTGTGAGCAGTTCAACTGCACTAACGTGTGTGCTCCATCCCCGAACAGAGCTGAACCCAAAGCAGCACGTTCCTTTGGAGGAATACGCGGCAAACTTAAAGAGCATGATTCAGTATCTGAAGTCAGTAGACGTTACTGAAGACAGGATTATTTTGATAACGCCACCACCTCTTCAGGAATCAGCTTGGGAACAGGCGTGTCTTGCCAAAGGTAAGAGAAGGATGCGGATGGGCAGAATTTCTGTGTTTCGCCGGGAGACTGTAAGTTCCTGATCCCAGGCCAACAGATGGTTAGCTTCATGCTTATGCCAGATCGCGGTTGTGTTCTTCGAGTTGATGGAAGAGGACTGCTTGCTGTTTTGCCGAACAGCTTCTAGATAAGCTCGTGGAGTAACTACTAACTAATTGGTAACGTTCTTTTGAAAACTATAAAATCATAGAATGGTTTGGGTTAGAAAGGACCTTCCAAAGTCATCTAGTCCAGCCCCCTGCAGTCAGCAGGGATGTCACTAACTAGATCAGGTTGCTCAGGGTCTCATCAAGCCTGGTCTTGAAAGTCTTCAGGGATGGAAGTGTTGATTGATCTGTTCATGCATAAAAGTGACAGAAGTGCCCGCGGCTTGAGAGCATAGGTTTTGCCGAGATGTCCTGGGCAGACTACGTTGTCTCCTAGCAGCTTCCAAAATAATGTGAATAATGGAAGAAGTTTTGGGATCGTGTACCTTAGAAAATGTTACAGTAATCACCACATATTTCACGTCAAATTGGATCAGCAGTAAAATCCTAGCCGGGTTTATTTTAAATTTTAACAACCTCCAGAGAATATCATGTTCTGAGGATGCTAATGAAAGTACCTAAAAAAGAAGCGAAAGGTGATTAAATGATTTCTCATTATGTTGTTCAAGCTAACTCTAAAAATAGAGCCCTAACAGCGCTGCTTACTTCGTGTTGCTCAGCTGGGGGAAATTGCCACCAACTGCAGCAGTGACGGTTAATACCTCCTGAGAGCGTGTCCGCTTTTCCTTTGGGACCACTTGTCCAGTTCTTGCACATTTATAATCGACTTTTGAGCTGGATTCAGGTAACTACAGAGCTGTCACCTCAGTATTTGCAGGGTTTTCTCTAACTGAGGTGGCATTGCACATCCTGAGTTGTGTACTTGGTCAAAGGGTAGCATTTTGAAGGTGACCTCATGTTTAAACTGCGTTAAATGAGATATGTTATTGCACAACTGTGCATCAGCGGGCTTCGGCGAGTGGCAGCCGTCACTGTGCAGAGCAGATTTTGGACTCCACGAGCTTTCAGTCTTGTCCGTCAGGGTAGTTTTCATACTTAATTTGGAGAAGGAGAGAAAGTCCTAGTGTAATACTCATGAATTGTGTAAGGCAGTAGCAGCTGTAGCAGGTCAGATCAAACATCAGACAATGGCGGATCCTTGGGTGGGATGTAGGGGGTGGGTCGGGCACAGAGCAGCCTTCCCCGGCCCCTGGGCCCACCTCCTGCTCCAGCTGCTACAGCTGCACTTTGCAAAATGTGCACCCGGATTGTCCTTTCGAAGATCTCTGAGGTGAGCACACCATGAGTGCTGCTTATCTGGCTCCTAGCTACCAAGTAGCACTTCTAAAATGTTGATAATGAATTTCTGTCTTAAAGTTACCCTTTTTATGGGGTAGGGAGGGAGGAAACTTGCATTTACAGTGTTGAATCTGACAGCATCTCTCTAGAAGGGATTGCTGTCAGGGATGGAGCAACAGATGAGGTGGTCTCAGGCCGCAGACCACAAAGGAAGTGTTGTGGGCACAGTAAGCAGCAATACCAGATCATCTGCCCACAAGCAGCATCCAGGGGAAACGTTCTGCTTATTTCTAGCTTTGTCAGATGGATGTCCGAGCAGAGGAGAGTTGTCAAATGTGAGGGTGGTGGTATTCACAGGAACATTCATCCACACAGGAAAGGAGGCACGAAAAGAAACAGCTTCCAAATGAGAGTGCTGTGGGAAACAGTCAAAGCCCTTGCTAAGGTCAGAGCTGCTTTTCATCATCTGCATAGCCATCAGTGCGTCCCAGAAGGCCGTTGGGTTGGTCAAGCACTGTCTGGCGCTGCAAAACTTGTGTTGATTCCTTCTTGTCTGTCACGTGTTTGGAAGTGAATCCCCAGAGGAGGTAACCCCCCTGTCTTTCCCAGTACTGAGGTGAGGCTGGGTGATTGACTTTTCCCAGGTCCTTTTTCCTGCCTTTTTAAAAGTGGGTGTAATGCTAACCTTTTTCCAGTTGCCATCTGTCTCCTGTTAGCCGTGAATTTTTGTAGGTGGTGGGCATTGACCTCACCAGTGCATCAGGCAGCTCCTTCACATTAGTCCCACAGATGCGCCTCACATCTCCGAGTGTTCTGTAGCCCATTGCACTCCCCACTGCTGGCTGTCCTCCTTCCCAAGTTGGGTGGGTACATGCAGGTTTGGATAAATCGGTAGGTTGGTTCCCTGGTCCCTCAGGAGACTCCCCCCCCCCATATTCCCTGAGCTTCCTTGGCTGCTGCTCTTAGCGTATAGACCCATCACGTGTTCCTTCAGAGCTGGTCATAGAGAGCAGGTCTGTGTATGTGTGCTTCCAGATCGGAAGAGGAGATGAAACAGTGAAGAGGTAATCCTAACAATGAAAGAAAAGGGAGAATAAGAAATTATCAACTCTGCTAGACCAGAAGTCATAGAAAGGAAAAGAGACGGGACTGCAGGACCTCACCTGAGCAGGGGAGGTTGTGGTCAGGACAGGGAACCTGGCAACAAAGGGAGCTCTACATGGTGGACGCTGAGTGACCTGAAGGGCCGCTCAGTCTATGGGAGAGTTGAACCAGGAAGAAAGTTGAAGCAAGCAGGAGTTAGGAAATACACCATGGTGGGGAAGGACCAGTGAGGCTGCAGGGGATATTTTTCTGATGAAAAGAGATGATGGGAAGAAAGAGGCGGCAGTGTGAAGAAGTGAGAGTCATCAGATGCAAGGTGGAAGTAGAGTAGGAGTTGATGAATTGCATTGTAGGTCCCAACTGTCCTACTGCAAAGTTTCACTGTGGTCCGTGTAAAACCGCTGCCTTGCAGTGGCTGGCGCTGAGCATGTGCTGAATGTCCTGCTCCCAGAGTAACCGCACACACGTGTAGCTGTCACGAGTGCTAATAAGGCTTTGGACCCAAATGTACCCCAGTTTCACCAGCGTGTTGCAACGGAGACTGCTGCAAGAAGTGAGATGTCAGCCAGGAAGCGGAAGGCAAGCTTGTGAAGAGATCTGTAGTTCCTTTATTCTGCACGCTAATGTAGAATAGCAGGTGTATGAAGAGTTCTGAATCTCTGCGCTGCTTTCACCTGCAGCTTGGCAGAAGGTGCAAGCTGTGAGCAGCACGGAGGTAAGCGTTACACGGTGTGCTTGCTGCTCCTGCCTCTCTCTCACCTGTTACGTATCCATTAACACGAAATGTATTTTCAAATGCCTCAGAACCAAAAGGTGCCCTGAAAGAAGCTAAACGAGCTGTAGCTTCCAGCCATTTAAATTGAGGTGCTTCACCTTTGCTTGGTTACGTCTGCTGGTTAATGAGCTGATGCGCATCACGTGTCCCACAGAAGACTGAAATGGAGCTGCATCAGTCCTGATGGCTAAAAGGCTTCTTTGTTTCTGATTCATAGGTGAAAAACTAAATCGCCGCAATGCCACCACCGGGCAATACGCCCAGGCCTGTGTGCAGGTAGCTGGGGACTGTGGAACGGAGGTGCTTGACCTGTGGACGCTGATGCAAAATAACCAGGTATGATGTCATGAGAAAGGCTTTGAAACTGTTGTGAGTTGTAAAGACATGATCCGGAATGCTTCACAGCGGGCTGCGGGAAATAAAGCTGAATACAGCCTGGCCGTTATGTCTGGTTAGCAGCTGTCCCCTGGTGCATTACGTGTAAATAACCAATTCCTTGGGCTTGGAATCATGGAATAGTTTTGATTGGAAGGATCCTCTGGAGGCAGCTTGTCCAACCCACTGCACAGCGCAGAGCTAACTCCAAAGTTAGCTTAGGTTGCACGGGTACCCTGATGATGCTTCTGACCCAACACCCAAACTCGTCCCCGTGGCAGAGGCTGCAGACCTCTCCCGTAAGCAGGTAACTCCTGTTCGGACACCAAATCTTTTCTCTCTCCTGCGCTCCCTGCTGCAGTAGACCCCATGTTTTGATTGCATCACTCAGTTCCGTGATCTTTTCCTGCTGAGTAGCAGTGACTTCAGCCATCAAAACATTCTCTTATATTTTAAGATTCAATTTAAGATTTAATATTTTATTTCACCATTTGTTGAAGTTAAAACCAGTATGTATGCCAGCTGGCTTTGAAGAACTCACTTCATTAAAAATTACTGAAGACCTTCTCTTTGCAGCTAGCAAATACAGTAACAGATGGTTTTAACCTCCCCTGTAGGATTTCTCCTCCTATCTGTCCGATGGGCTTCATTTATCAACACGAGGCAACAGCTTTCTAGCAGCACAGCTTTGGTCACGCCTGGAGAAAAAACTGTCTGCTCTTCCCTCACTGCTTCCCTACTGGCGTGACGTGGACCACGCGAACCCCGAGGCCAGTCTTCTGTGAGAGCCCACACTCTGGGCCGCTGTCCTGCAGCACCCCGCAGACGCGTGTACCTGGGGGACGGGGCGGGGGCTCCCCGGGCCCCTGTCAGTACCCTGCTGCGTCCCTTCCCCTGGGCTCTGGGAGAATAAAGATGGGACCACTCCGGGTGTGTCGGGGGTGGTTTGTCTGCGTGTGCTGCCTGTGCCGGTAGCCTGAACGTCTGTGAGGAGCAGCAGCTCTTTCCTGCGAGACTTGGAGGGAAATGAGTCTCAGCTGCTCTGCGACCACCGAGGGACAGGCTGCCCTGAGGAGTTCCTGGCCTAGCTGAGCTTTGGGGACTGCGTTTTGATTAGACCATCTCTTAGCTTTAAACACCTCCTTGCTGATGAGAAGCAGTAGTGCGCAGTTTGTCAGGAGCCATTCATGTCAGTCCAGATGAAGTTATTTGGATGTGGTACATCAGAAAAAGCCGTTATCGAAGCTTTAGGGAAGCTTTTGATCATGGTAGATCGTAGTTCAGAGCAGGGGTTTTAAAATTTTGCTTATTTTGGCACCAGCAGCTTCTTTAGACCTGTCTGTTGCTATAGACAGCAGATTCCAAAGCCGTGCACGTTCTTGGGTCGTATAAAACTGGCGCTGCACATGCTCACGCTGAGAGGCTTGAAGAAACTACTAGAAAGGGTCTGCATTGCTGCTGATGGCACCGCACCACATGTCATTGGCCATCAAGGTTAGGAGACCTTTCAAGTGAGCTTTGGTATTCATCCATCTTTTCACAACTGGTATAACAGACAAGTACTGCACACTGTGCGTCCTTTTTGGCCAAGAGACCATGGTTCAGCTACAGAGCTACCCTTACAAGCTGCAAACGTGCCTTGAAACCTAGATGAAATTCAACAAGCATTAAAAAAAAAAAGTGATTTGAGAACTAATTGGCTGACCAGCCCAGATAGCAGCAGAAAGGAGGCTACTACTGGACTACGGATTAAAAATAAAATAATTGTCTATTTTCAAGACTGCTGCAAAGTGTATTTGAGCAGACAGCGAAGGGACTGCGCTAAACGAGGCCTCGCTCTGTTCCTGCCCTTCGGGGTGCTGGTGGCCCTGTTGCAGCGCGGTGCCCACGCTGGTTTTTCAGAGGTCAGCTCTGCGCCATGTAACAGCAGCAAGCTCGTGCAGCTCCTGGTGTTCAGCAAGAAAGTTCCTCAGCTTCAATGACTGTGTTTTCAGCTGAACCTGGGTAACAGTGCACGGGGGGAACAGTGGAGGATCCTGCCCAAAGCTGCACAGCAAGTGGCGAGAGGGTCCGGGTGAATAAAGCCAAGGATCCTGTCTTGTCTCTCCGGCTGTTTTTTCTACGTTTTTACCTTT
The DNA here is from genome assembly GCA_033124195.1 of Coracias cyanogaster. Lineage (NCBI taxonomy): Eukaryota > Metazoa > Chordata > Aves > Coraciiformes > Coraciidae > Coracias > Coracias cyanogaster. Next base: position 35,069 of record JAVSBS010018003.1, read on the forward strand.
GGCAAAGGAAGAGTGGGGTTGCAGGCAGGTGGTGGAGGGGACAAGGGGTTTGAATCAGCATCAGCTTCTGAGAATAGCGCTTTTTCTGGGCTCTGCTAACACTTGTGTTGGCACAGAGCAGATGAGGGCAGCAGTGGCGGGTTTATTGTGCGCTGGGTGAGACACAGACTGACGCTGTCCTGCACTGTTAGCACCGTGAGGCCGCCTTTGCTTCGCTAACCAAGACCAGTTGGCCAAGACCTGTCATCTGCTGTGTCACAGTATTATAAAGTGAAGCTTAAGTAGTTATTATTCATGTGCCTGGCGCTAGACCAGAAGCTAAGTCTGATTTATAAATATTTATGAATATTAAACTGGACATAAATACTCACAGCAGAGCCTGGCAGAACAGCGGGAGCGGCTCCTGGTGGATGCCGTGGATCTTCCTGTGGTGGATGTTACGAACAGACTGGAAGTACTGCTTCTCCCCGCCTCTGGAACGTGGCGCAGACTGGGGGATGGACTCTGTGCGTTCCAGGGTGTCCTCCAAACCTGTACGTTAGGTAGGGCTTTCACTGACCATAACCCCCAGGACAGATGGGGAGGCCGCCTCCAGCCCCAGGAGCAGCAGGGCAGCTCTCTGCACCATGGGCCCTCAGCACCTGGTCTCCACAGCAGCCCTGTTCCCCAGGGGAGCAGGCAAAGGAACTGCCTCCAGGCCAGATGTTTGTCACTTTGACAACTGAAGAATTTCGATCTTTTCTCAAAGAATCGCACAGAAACACCTCTTCACTTTTTTTTTTTTATATAAAAAGCTTTTATTGTATTGGGATTTAAATTAACTCCTCACACACGTACTTTGCACTGAATCAAAAAAACCCAAACCCCAAACAACAAAAAACCCCCAAAGGAAGTTCAAAACCGGTGTGTACAACACAACAGCTACCCCGGCAGGATACCGTAAGGCACAGGGTCACCCACTGGTGTGACAAGCATCCCTGGCGGGGAGGAGCGGGATCGGGGGCTCCCGCCGCCCTCTCCCTCACGCGTCAAACACCCAGGCTCGCTTGCCCCGGCTGCGGCTGCCCCGGGGCCGAGCGCAGGCCTGTAACAGTTCAGGGGTTGTACCCCTGGTCACGGTTTCTGTCAGTTTTATCAGCAGATCATTACAGGAGAAAACAGATGCAGAACTAAGACGCTGCTTTCCTGTCACAGCAGCAGAACCAGCGCTCAGGTGCCAGCCCCAGCCCGCCTCGCAGATCTGCTGGGGAATCGGGTAAGAGCCCACCAGTAACTTACCAACTCTCATACCACATTTTACTGCCTCTGGGAATTTGAGATCATGAAGTCTCCTACTTACACTTGCCCTGTAAGTTTAACAAAGGTTTAGTTCTTTTTGATTAAACTCACAGCTGGTTTTAAACAAATGACCCCCTGCAATGGAGCGAAGTTCTCCCCATTTATTTGTGCAGTGGGAGCTTCCAAAGGCTGCACAGACCTGCAAAGTGAGGCCCAGCTCTTTGAACGTCTCTAGTGTTACCTAGTTCAGAATAACATTTGGAGGAACATTTCTGCACAGAAACAACCCCTGTAAACAGCTGGTTAAACCCATCCGCATCCATGGTTCCTCCCCTCACACTTCCTTCTCCAACCAGAGGCCTGTGACACACAAGCCTTAGTGCAGAGCCCAACGAAAGCCCTTCTCTGCCACACACACACACCAACCTCATGACTAGAGGTGAAAGAATTTCATGCTCGAGGAGCATTTCCATGCACAGTGTAAGGTTCAGCAGCCTCTCTGCAATCCTGTCATTTTTATTTATTTAGAAGCTGTGTATCTTCAGCTTCTTGATGCGGGTGGGACACCTCCGCTCCGTGCTGAGCGCACTTTTATCTGTTCTGTTCAGGCTCCTGCTTACACGCACCTCACACTGCTCAGCGAGCCGCTCTGCCTGGAACGTAATGCAGTGTTCTCATTTTGTTTTTAAAAGCCCCTTAATTTTGTTTATCAGTGCTGTCAGACTACAAAATATTAAATTATTTAAAAAAAGGCCGATATACACAATCCGATATCCAGCAGGATATTCGTTTTTGCACCACAGGTTGAAGGAAATGTTAAAGGTCAAGGAAATAGAAAAACAAATCCAAAAAGCTTCAAAAACAAGCCAGTTTTAGTTTGGATTTTCCTTTTTAAAAGATATAATGCTCTAATAAATGTGCTGTAAGGAAGGTCATACACATGACCAGCATCTGCAGTAGGTCGCTTCCTTCGTTCTCCCACTCCCTCACAAAAATATATATACATATATTTATATAAATGAAATGGTTTTAGATCCTTATTTTGCAGACACAAGTCATACACGCAGAAGGCAGCAAGACACTAGCATTCTGTTTCTTTGCTGTCCACTCGGTTCTGGCGCTGTAGTTTAAAGGACGAAGCTTTCTCACTCCGAATGACAGGATGGTCTGTCAAGTCCTCAAAAGATTTGGCAGCCGAGCTGGTGTTTGGGAAGGGGTCCTTCTCGAACCCGTCCTCGTCAATGTGCGAGTCAGTGCTTGGATCCTCCTGAATAGTGTCCATTCTTTGGTGGTCCTGTTTGGGTGGCGCAGCAGCGGCGGGCACCGCTGTGAGAGGCTGCAGCGGCTGGTGCCGGCTCGTCGACTGCGCTGTGGGGAAGGGCTTGATGATTCGAACGGAGGCAGAGTCCAGGCTGCTGAGCATCTCCACGTTCTGCAAGACACAAGCGGCCGTGTCATTGGGAAAAGCAACCAGGATCGAGTCCAGGGTTCAGTTTTAGCACCGTTTTCAGAGGGAACGGGCACCTTCTGAGGAGTACCTGCACTCCTGTTGGAACAGGTTAAAGGCTGCCGCATCTGCCCCTCCGCTCCCAGCAGAGACGCGCTCGCTGCCCTTGTGCCAGCCCAGGTTACGCTGCGCTAGGCAGGCTGAACCCACTGCACTGTGAAAACTCAAAATCTTTTCCTCCACAGTAGATTTATCCTTGCAGAGGAGCAAGGCAACAGCCAACAGAAGTAATTTGTATTGCTTTTTTCTTCAAGAAATCCAGCTATGGTCAGCACTAAAGGCAGAAAGGCCCTTTTATCTCTGCGTGTTCCTTCGTATGTCACCGTGTCATGGCATGGGTGACAGCCTCACCTCTCCTGGGGCCCAGCACTGCTTTGGCAAAGCCTAGGGCTGCAAATGCAGGGTCAAGCCAGGTGACGCTGAGAGCTCAGTGCAGGGAAACGGCCCAAAGGTGCAGCTTATTCCACTCTTCCAACCTGAAGAGTTCCCCCTTTCATGTGCGAGAAGCTGCACTGAACACAGGGTCAAAGGCTCGAGGCACCACTGTGATCACACCCAAGTTCTGCAACCCCCATTAAGTTAAAGCCCGTTAATTCCCACTTCTATTTGAGCATGGCCTGGAAAATTTCCAGAGATTTCTGGGCATAAAAGATACCCCACAAACCTCAGTAAATGCTAACAGTAGGCAGGACGAGCTGTTTAACTGCCGCCACTACCACTTCTTATGGTTGGACTAGAATATCCTTGAGGTCCCTTCCAACCTGGCATTCTGTGATTCTGTGATTTCCCAGCTACTCGATCCTCAGCAGACACAAGACGTGTTTGTTAAACTGGTGCTGGTGCAAGGTGCCCATTAACTACACCTGTGCTCTGCTGCCACACCTGCCTCTGGGATTTCCCTGACAGGTAAAAAGCTCTAACGGGACTTTTCTTACTGCATTCAAGACCAGCTGTGGGGCACCTGAACTAAGATCACGTTCAATTATGCCAGAGTAGATGACAGAGGCAATCTGCCTCAGTGGACTTGGACTTCAGTGTGCTTCTTCGCCCACTGGTTGTGCAAGGGCTCTGCAAGGCTTTTTTTCCCCTTCTCGTTACAAAATGACATTTCCTTAATTGAACGTTTCAGTTATTAATAAGAATTAAGTTGTCAAATCACTGGGCAGGATATCAAAAAAATCTATGTCAGAAGGTGCCTTGTGCTGGACTGTGATTAAATTTTAATCTCGGCACTTTTTTGCTCCCCGCTCTCCCAACTCAGTAGCTACAAGGTGAGAAGTGCCACTGACAGTCCCAGCTCTCCCATAAGCAACCAGAAGGCACATCTGGCCACTAGCAGCTGACTCCTGCAAGGCATCGTTCTGCAGCAAAGCCACCACATTCTGCAGAGCTGCTCCTGCAGCATCGCCCCGCTCAGCCTCACGCTTCACCGACACCGCTTGGCAGGGAACAAGTGATCTGCGGTTAAACTGCCGAGTGACCTGTGACAAGGGGACCCCATCCCCAGGCGCCCGCTGCGCAAACTGGTGCTCCGGGGAGCAGAGCGGCCTCCTGGCCCCCGAGCTGCGGCTGCTGCAAGAGCCCCTGTGTCAGCAAGGTCGAGGCACAGCTCTTGGAGGAAGGAAAAAATCAGACCCCACCAAGCTGCAGCGCCTGACACATCACACAGGCTGCTGAAGAGAACAGCTCCCCCTCAGATTGATTCCCCCTCTGCAGCGAGGCACAGGCTCCAGACCTCTCTGTGATGGCTTCTTTGAGAAGTACTCTGCCCACACCTTAGGTTGGGGTTTTCTGACACACATCGGATGGCTCTCTGCCAACTCATACTCAGACAGCGACTTACACTGGGGCAAAACAGGGACTTGGTGTTCTCCTCGTACTGCTTGTCCAATTTCTTGTCCTATTGGAAAACAGACAAAATCAAACCAGAACACACACACATGAAATAACAAAGTCCCGTTTCCCTGCAGGGACACAGCAGTGCGTGGGGCTCTTTTCCCTGCCCATGCCTTCCCATCCACCCCGGGAGCGCTGGGCCCAGCAACCCTCCGCCCCAGCCCCACGCTGCTGTCTGCCTCACTCCAGGAGCCCACGCTCCCCGCTGCCGTGAGCTCGCCCTCTTTACCACCCACCCAAGCTCCACCAAGACCACTTCCTGCTCTGGGTCTCCCTACAAAACATGGGTGTCTTATTTCTTAGCACAGCTTTAGATAACTTTGACTCTAATGGAAGCTACCAAAATTATACTTGGGAGAATTTGGGATGCAGAGGAATAAAATTTACCTAGGGAAGAACGGGAAGGGCTCCAGGGAATAGTCACTGGAGCACTGGGTCTGCCAGAGCCCGGCAGAGCTTTGCCTACTGAAGGAGCAGCAAGTCTTACATCTCTGGTTTCCCTGCCATGAGTCTGCTAAAACCTTCCCGTCACCTTCTCCCACTGACACCTGCCATTTCATCTAGGAAGCGTGTTCTCTTACAGCTCAGTCCAACAGAGCAGTCATCTCAAAGACAGCTTACTCACCACACAGTGCACAAGGATGCTGAGAGGAATCCAAAACAGTAAGGAGAAGACAAGCACAGAGCCCACGATATTATCCGCTAGGAACTTCCCTGTGAAGTCAGTTCAAACCCGTTAGTTCCCTACCAAACATACACACATCTCCCCATTCTGCAGCCAGTGCTCACACGAGTCAAGCCACAGACCTGCTCAGAGAAGCACAGGCTGCAAGGTGAGGCAGAGACAAAAGAAATGACAATTTTAGAAAATTGTCTCCAATATGCTAGCAATAACAGGTTTTTTCCTCTGATGAGAATCGCTGACAGGCTGTAACACTTGGCATGAGTTGATTTGGAACACGCAATGCTGAGTGAGCCAAGCTCCCCCTGTCAATCATACAATCACTGCAAGTCTGTTATTGAATTCTGATTTTACAGTGATGTTATGACTACCTGCCTCCAAAACCAAAATATGTTAGCATCAAAGATACACAAAGTGCCTCTACCTGCGCAGGCCAAATAGCTCAGCAATTATCCAAGAAACAATTTTCTGAGGACTCAAGATGGAAAGCCCCAAACCCCAGTAATGGCACTGCGCAGGCACAGCCTGAGTGTGCGCGCAGTGACCCTGTCATTGCACAGCGGGGTCTGTATGGCTCCGGTAACACCGAGACACTGGGGCTTACACCGGGGGTCCACCCACTTGGACTGCATGGAAGGGATGAAGACCAAGGAGGCCCACTCCCCAGGGCTGGGCTGCCACTCAGCACACGCACACAACATGAGGAACGAGAGCTCAGTGGTTTTCTTAAGTAAGAGAGAAATTAAGTTTTCTCCTCCCAGTCTGTTGACATTTAAATCCCACTGAGAGGTCCACTTCAGACTATGTTGAATCTAGCTGACCTCTAAAAAGAGTGTCTGTTATTTCCTTTTCTCTAATTGATCTACTTCTTGGTATTCAGACAAGAAGCTATCATCTCCTTTACAAGCTTGGGAGATGCCTAGAGAATAAGAATGGAAAAATGCAAAATGATCGGCTTTAAAAGGCAAAATCAGTCTTGTCACACTCAAGGCAAAAGTGTATTTATACACATCAGAAACACAGCTACTAGACACCCTTGCATCGAGGCGAATGAAACCAGGCAGCTAACGCTCTCCAAGCTTCACGTAATGAACTAAAAAACCCCACAGGATATGGTTGCGTGTCTTACCAAAAGTATTGATGCTGAGTTGGTCTATGAAATCCCAAAACCGTTCAATCACATCCTGTACTTGCTTCTCGCATTTGCCCTGCAAAAGTAAACACTGATTTACAAAATAATCTTACACTACCTAAGCATTAAATACTGCTCCTTCTTGGACAGGGAGGAAGACACAAAGGTGGTAATGAAACAAAAGCTGCACACAGCAGCACTCGACACACATTCGGAACACTCACTCACAGCCAGTAGCAGCAGCCCACTTTTATTGCCTTCATTTTGGGCAAAACAGTTTCAATCCTATTGCTGTCTCAGACAAAATTTTAATGTTTGAAAACCACCCCATCCCCACCTCATGTTACGGGACAAATTTGAAGCTCCTGGAGAGGTTTAAGCACTAGAAGCCGCAGTCCCCATTACCCATCGAGAAGGCTGCAGCTCTCAGGAGCCCAAGGTTACAGACTCACTCCCAGCTCTGGCTGGGCTGGTTCACTGGTTTTTCAGTGCTGGGGCAGGCCCTCCCAAATTCACCTCTGCCAACACCCAGTTTAGCTTTGACCGCTGGGGTCCGCAGCTGACACGACTGTCTGTGTAGCTGTACCGGGGAAATGGTCACTGAGCGCCAGCAACCCCCGGTCTCCCTGCCGTGAGCTCACTGCCACTTTCAGACACTTCTAGCTAGATTTTCATGTGATTGCTCCCTGACCTCAATTATTTTAGCAAGAATTAATTGGGCTAATGTGAACAATTGAAACAGCAGGCGCTGCAAACCTAGCTGAGCTTACCGCGGCACTCATTCCCCTCCTTCACACAAACTGCCAGCTGGCTGAGCTGCGGGGAGCAGCAGAAGGGGATAACAAGCAATGGGAGAAGGTGACAGCTTCACCTTGCATAGGTCTCTGCAGAACTAACTTCCACCTGCAGCCTCAGACACCCTTTAATATTTACCCCAGGGAGAGGCACTTACACACCCTGTATCACCCTGCTCAGCAGCACCTCAAGCTTTGGCTTCTCTTTACCAGCCCACAGGACTCAAACCTCCAGCCACCGAAGCAGAGCACAAAGTGCACTGACCTCTGGGAAAACTTACGTTAGTATCGCAGAAGCCCACAGTGCAAGGCTTCCCCTTGCGCAGGAACAGGAACTGGCCGCTCGCATCGACGTACGGTATGCACCTATCCTGCTCGTCCCGGCAGCACACCTTGCAGGAATTATCTGTTTCTGTAAGACAGCAACAAACTTGGTCCTCGGAAGCACCCAGAGTCACCTGCCACCCATAACCCCCCGTGTCCCCTGCCTGACTGCGTTCCCCCCAGCTTCCCACAGGCAAGGCAGGATTCTGTGAGTCACCCAGTTTCAGACACTCTGCTGACCCAGCCTGAAACTCAGTCACGTGCCCTGTGCAACACACAGAGGGACACAGTGGGACCAAGCTCTCCAAGCTGAGACCCGCAATGCTGCAGGAATCAACAGGCCAGTGAATAGCTTCTGAACACATTCAAAAGACAGATGAAAATATTTCTTGGGCTTTGGGTCTTCTAGGCACCCTTCCCCTTGGCTATGCCCTGCAGTGGGGCTCACAGCATTTCCTTGCGCTGCTCACCTGCGAAGCTTTCCTCCTACCCCCAGCTGCTTCACCACATTGAAGAGATGACAGAGAGCAAGTGACTAGTATAGCTTCCTGACAAAAGCATATGACAGGCAGGTTTGTAGTAGCAGGGGACCGTGTTCTCAAGGCACTTTCAGTTCTTTGAAATTTTTCTTTAACCATTTTTTGGAGGTCACTACTCCTCTACCAGATGACTGGTCTAGAGGTTGGTTGGGGTCTCCTTACCATCCCACCTGTCCACCTGTGACAGAGGAGGTGGAAGGTAGGACAGTGCCCTCTCCTTTAACTGGGGTGCCAGATCATAAGCATCATCTTAATGTCTTCAACCCAGAGCACCAGAAGACAGCAGGACATTCATATTCCTTTTCTAAACAGAAAACACTAGCCCTGAAAGAAGTAATGGTTTGAACTTTTTCAGAAACCACAAACTGAGCCTTCCAACAGGCAAGCCTGTCACAGCGAAGCCAGCACTCTCCAAAGAGCATTTCAGTTCGGTCCCGTGTCACCCACCATTGCACGCACACGACCGTAGGTTCTTCTCCCTCTCGCAGAAAGGGACGCACTCCCCATCCTTGCACTTCCCCATGTCCACGCAGACTGTGTCATCTGGAGCATTCCCTGGAGGGGGACACTCGCTGCTGTTCCCTACAGACAGGAGTCAACAGGGTGGGAGGACTGTTAAAGTAAGGTGCTCAGCCCTTCAGTGTGCAGAAGGAAAAAGGACAATAAAGGAAATCCAGACTCATCCCAGGGGAAACCCAATAGCTTGTTCTTGGCTTTCCTCTGCAGGCTGCCTGCCAGCTCCTCCAAGAGGCAGCAGCAGCTCTGGAGGCTTTCAACAACTTGGCATTGTGGCAGTCTGGCAACCAAGCAGTAGGGAGCACACCCTGGAGGCACCATCAGCAAAGCAGCAGCAGCTCTGACTTGACTCCTTGCCGCCAGGAAAGATTATGAGGAGGAAGTAAACAAGTGGGGAAGTGAAACAGAGTTGCAGTAATTTCACCCTTTCTATGGCAAGATTCAGCTCATTCTTGTCCCTCCCAGAGACACCCTGTTCTCATTTCTCTTTTTAAGGGAAAGAAACAAAGAAGAAGAAAAAAAACACCAAACATTTTTTCATGTTCTTCTGGGCAGTAAATCACTGAGTAACTCCTGAACTACAATGAAACTCATTATAGGGCAATTTCGTGATGCTTAACTGGTCTCTAAAATTACATGTACCGGATGAATGCAGGGCACTAGTCTGAAAGCAGCTTGAACAGGGTAGTGAGCCTGAAGCGCTTGGCTGGCTGATGTAAAGAGGACAGAACCATGTCCTACCAGTGCAAAAAGACTCTCCTTTACAAGTGGCATTTATGGCTTCTTGACATTTCTTCTGCGCACTTTCAAACTGGCAGCCTTTACAGCATGGACTGTTCCGATCGCTGTGGAAAGATCAAAATGAAAGGAACACGCATTAAGCTATTTCTTTAAAAAAAGAAGTACAAGCATGACAAAGCTGGGGAAAAAAACATGTTTAGGGAAAAAAAGCGCTACTTCTTGGAAGCTGACTCTCATTCAAAACCCTTCCCCTCTCTACCACCTTTCTACACACCCACTCACTCTTCATGTACGAAAGGTAAAAGCATGTAGAAAGTACAACATACTGAGAGACAACACAGGATCCTTTGTATTTATTCAAGCCACCTGGATCCTGTCACTTGCTGTGGCACTTTGGACAAGACCCTCCGCTGTTTTCTGCGCCATGCATTGTTCCCCCGGTTGGCCTGAAGGTTTACTGCTCTTTGTTCTGCGCTCGCTTTATTTTCTTTGTTCTGCAGCGAACGCAAGAAGGCTCTTAATACAAACACAGTCATTGAAGCTGAGGAAATTTCTTGCTGAACAACAGGAGCTGCACGAGCTCGATGCTGTTACATGGCGCAGAGCTGACCTCTGAAAAACCAGCGTGGGCACCGCGCTGCAACAGGGCCACCAGCACCCCGAACGGCAGGAACAGAGCGAGGCCTCGTTTAGCGCAGTCCCTTCATTGTCTGCTCAAATACACTTTGCAGCAGTCTTGAAAATACCAGTATGTGATTCCAGTTTAAAGCCACTTTGCAATACGAGCAAAATCTGCATTTGCACAAAATGTTTGCACAGGAAATTTTTAATATTCATTTCTGAATGCCTGATTTTGCTCTTAAATACAGCAGCCACCACCTTCAAGCCGGTAGCTCCTTCTCATAAAAAGTAACAGACTGCTATAAAAATTAACGTATGCAAACAGTGTGCACACCCAGCAGCCTTTCCTGAAATCCTCTATGGTCTTCAGCTCATGTGAAGCTACAGCTTTAAAGTCAGGAAACAGGTCTGTGACACTGCAGGTGGCTTTAGGAGGTTTCAGCCCAGCCCATCGTTCTCTCCTGTTTTAAGAGAAGTTGCAGCTTATTTCCCCTTACCTGCACTTGGCACCATCTTTCAGTTTACAGTCTGCAGAGCAGCAGGGATCAGCCTGTTGGTACAAGAGGCCAGGATCGCATTCCTCGCCTTCATCCACTCTCGAGTTCCCACACACTTTGTTGTTGCGCTCTTTGAAGCACTCCTGGGCCTTGATCTCTATGGTTCTATGGATGGACTTTTTGCTGCAGCTTGAGAACATCTAGAGTCATGAGGGGAAAGAGCAGTGCTGAGGAGCGTACCTTTCTGACAACAAGTGTCATCTAAGACAGCCTCAGGTTCCTTACGCCTCCAAATTCTGGTGCCTCACAAAGCAGTTTGATATACTCTATACTGCCAGTAAGATACCTTAGAAAAATTTTAAGATGTGAAAGTAAACAGCTAGGTCCATAAAGGACATTGCGACACTACAACGTAGGGACCCAGACACAGTCTGGCTCGGGGTCACAGAACCAACTCCAGCTCTCCCATGGCTTCAGGAACACTAGCAACTCTCCCCAAGGAAGGGCTGTGAAGCTGTAACAATGGTGAGAGCCTGTGCTCCCTCTCAGCAGTGGGCTAGGCAAGAACCACAGCATGTTGGACTAGACTGCAGACTCACCATTCCCTCCATAATCTTGGCTTCTCATCTGCAGAACAGGCACAGTGTCAAGCCCACGCTGCCAGTGGAAGCTTCTGAGACTGGTGAGCACTATGGCTGTGGCACCTGGCAGTCTGTCCACCAAGAACAGCCACTGAGTACCCAAATGCTATTTGGTACTGAAGGTACCTGTATGGCTCTTGTTGATGACTTGCTTTTAGGAGCATGTGGCCACAGCTAACTACAAACAACTAAAGCAGCAGCTGGACATGCTATGAACTCCAGTGAAGCTCAGAACCCAAAGATGAGCCTACCTTGCAGAGAATCCAGCTGCATGCAAGTATGTTTTCTTCTTACGGGTAATCCATTACATTCCTGACAGTTTCAAGCTACAGGAATCATTAACTAAATAGACTTCCATGCAAAGGGTCACTGACCACAGCAGAAACTTGTATGTGGAAGCAAAACGATGCAACTATACCTTGTTGTTTTCATGATCTCCACTGACAGCAATGGGATACATAACGTATTTCCCTCCCTGGTCTTCAGTGGGGGCACATTCTGGCAGACTATCAGGATCATGCTCTGCTCCAAAGTTATGTCCAAGTTCATGCGTCGTAACCAGGTCAGCCTCCTTTTATAAACATGAAAAAAACCCAACAATGCTGAAATAAATAAGCCCAAGAAGGACAGGACAGAAGATTCCACCTACTTCCAGGCCACCAACAACTCTAAGACACACTGAGATGGAAAGGTTTGGTTTTTTTGGTTCCTTTCAGGGAACTGAAGGCAAGTAAAATTATGGTCCATTTTCAAAGGCAAATTCCAGGACTAAGTTTGAACATTAAACCACTGTTAAAGACAAAATACTGTCCTTGAATACTGAGACAGTCTTGTTTTCAATACAAAGCAGACACTTAAAATATGAAAATGTGCTTTTAAATAGCTGGAAGGCATAAAAAGTTGAAACAAGAAACAATCCAAACAAATATCGACTACTATGATTAGTTAATCTCTTGTTTAACATATCTTGCCATTAGAATTATTTCTTCTAAATGGATGATGACATTAGGAGTGCTGAATAAGCTCTTCTATTGTATGATTACCAGGAAAGACATCTGCAAATGTGGCCCAACAGGGACGGATTTCCACCACCATTTATGCAAGGCAGGCCTCCCTCTGCTGAGGATCCCAAACCAGCTCTGCCTTGCTGTGCGCCTCGACCAGCAGATGGTGTCAGGCTCACAAGGTGACAACCACTAATAAAACTAGCACCGAAATAAAAGCTAACCACAAGGAACTGAGCAGTACAGGAGAGAGAGACAGAGAGCGCCTGTTTGACAAGCTAACCACTTCTGCACAGGCACAGGAAGGACCAAGCATCGCAATGAGCGGCACCAGTACGCAGCGCAGGCATAGCTAAAGCGAGAGCCAGGAGCTGCCTCTGATCACTCCTGTACTTCATCGTGTTTCATTTTGGGAAGGGTTTTATGCAGATATTTCTTTTGTTTTTCAAAATCCAAGCGGACATCATGTGACACTCCCTGTGAAGCCAATCCATCATACTCCCACTGCCTAATCCCAGGCTTTGTGGCTGCCACTGGGAAGACAGCAAACTCAATTTCTTTTGTAATCCAAGGCAGAACTCCAGCCTGGAGACTGAACAGCAAATGCAAATAGCTTGGCAACGGCTACAGCTCTTCGTCAACATCCCTCTGACACAAAGCTTCACTGTCTTTTTCTTTTTTTCTAGCTTCTTGACAGCTCCTGTGCCAAGTTTTAGCCCACACATCAATTATGAATTCCCTTTATAATCAGGCTACAGAAAAGCACAGCTGAGAAGTCAGCAGAAGTCAGCAAAAGAGAAATATGCCCAACTGCAAAGAGTTGGTAGATGCAAACACAGGCACTGCTCTGGTATCTTCACAAGGGAGACAAGCTCATATTCAGGCCTTTAAGTATTAACTATCTCATCAAGTATGAAAAAACAGATATATATCCAGATAGCATCAATTTACATTAATATTAGCACTAATAAGCTTATTATACTATTATATTGTTCTCTGCTCTACTTACCCTGGATGGACACACACACAAATGAGGTAGAGGAATTTCATTAAAAGGCCCAAACAAAACCTCCCACTTTGCCTACACTACTATCACCACTTTACCTTGCAAACAGACCAGACCAAGAGTGCACAATCATCCATCTGCATGTTATGGGTCTATATAATAGCAAAGGCATACGTTTTTTCTTACTTGATTCATCAGACTGATTTTGTTCTTACTGTAAGTCTACTTGTTGTATAATACTGCTTGTTCTGTTTGAGGGTGTGGTGCTGGTTTGTTTGTTGGGGATTTTTTTGCTGTTGGTTTTTGTTGGTTTGGTTTTTTAAGCAAAATACGTTGAATTCATCTTTAGATGCCAAAATCCTGTTTGTATCTGGACAACTACAGGTCCTATTAGACACTGTTTCCTCAACACCGTTCCCTGGTAAATTCAATCTTCAGTTCCATTCAGTCCTGACTTCCCTTCTCAGCAAAACAAAACTGATGATTTTGTGGCCTACATCCTCATCCCCAGGATCTGACCCAATGGGAAAGCCAGCAGCTTGTCCCCAAGAGAGCATGGAAGCTTGTCACAATCCCAGAGCACACATCAACACACGCATACATACACCAAACGTTCAGGCTCTGCAGAGGAGGATACTTGCCTTTGTGAGGATGGTCTTCCCATAGTTCTTGGTGCTGGTTAAGCCACTGTTCAGATAGATGTCCTTCTTTGCAGTTTGACTATAATAAGCTATAGAAGTGAGAAGGAAAAATAAAAATTTACAAACATTTTTCTTGGGTTTTAGGGGTTGTAAGGGGAAAGAGGAATCCTTGTTTGGGGAAACAAGCAGCTTTATTGCTCTCACAGGCTCACCAGTGAAACCCTGCCTCTTGCCAGTTTTTGCAGCGGGGAATCTTTCAAGCACAGAACAGCTCATGTATTGCAGTAAAGGTGAAAACAGAACTGATTTCCAAGACAACAGCATCTGCCGTTCCAGAACCACTGCAAGATGCAGCCACACAAAGCAGCCCTTGGTCTAGCCAGGCTGCAGCAGCCTTCACGCAGCTTGTTCACTCCAGATAACTTAGTGACCGTGATCCTTCTCTCCCTTCTTTTACCAGCTCCAGCCAAGCAAGCGGCCATCCATTCTATCCAAAAAACAACCACTACAGCCTATGCAAATAACAGGTCATGCCCCATGAAAGTTAGAAAAGAGGATTAAATACAGATAATAAAAACTAGCTTTCAGCCCACACTTAGGAGGAAAGAAAAGGAAGCCTTGCCTTTAGGACAAATGCCACCATGGCTGTTAGGTCTGGGAGAGCCAACATAAGCCAATCCAAGCGTTCCCATGTCAAAATCTTGATACGTGAAGAGATGAGCAAGGCACACGTGAGCTGCTTTCTCAGCAATATCAAAGCTAAATTGCTTTAAAGAAAAAAAAAAATGCAAATCTTTGTAACACACTTTGTGGTACACACCAGAAGTCTATAGATAAGAACATTTATCTAATGCGCCAGACAGGCACCTTCTAGATCTGGTTAAGTCAGAAAGAAGCAGCTGTTTAGCTGTCCTACAGAGCTGTAGGAAATGAAACTAATGCCCAGGCACCTTGTACACAATCATTTACATAACTTGGCTATTCATTTCCCCTTTTCACAGGGAGGGAATAACCAAGTAAGATGATTTGCTGAAGGTCACAAGGCAGCCAGTCTCAGGGTTGGACATACTGGGACTGCCTTTCTGACTCAGGCTACACATTAATAATTCTAATTGGTGAATGCTCTATAATTATGCAATGCAGCCCTTTACCATGGGCTACAGGGCACATCAGCCAGCTTGTCTTTGTGTAACATCTACATGTCATGCAAAGGAAGCAGAGGAGTTTCATCTGTTACTACAGAGCAGCTGTATGAATGAGTAATTCTCTGCAAGGGACACAATTTTTTCCAAGAGTAACAACCTACCTCTAGCAGCATTTTCACATCCCAGGCATCTTTCTTATCATCTGGGAAACTTTTTGCCATATTGTAATGCTTTTCTCCAGGTTTTACGAGATTTGGCTCATTGTGGATGATAATCTACATTTCAAAAAGGGCAACAACAACGTAGAGGAATTTTGGTCAATTTTATAGCTACAGAAAAGCTTTCAGTGTAATCTTAAATGTCTCAATAGATCTGCAAGGAGAAAAATTCAGACTCAGCATCCTTTCAATGTAAACTTTTCAGCCTCTGCTAGTTAAGTTACACCAACTACATCCTAAGTGACTACACCAGCCATTTCATAGAGCAACATCAACAGTTCTCAGTGTAACATTCTGCTTGGAGGTGTGTGTTACTCTACAAAAAAACCCCACCCAAATACAACCAGGACTTACACCTAGTATAAACAACCCCAAACATTTCAGAGTTCTAGTGAGCCAAAACATTTTAAAGGATTGATACTATCCCAATAACCCAGAATTAGCACATCATGTTCCTTCCCCTCCCTGTGCAATTAATTCTCCTTCCGTGTTCGTGCAGACCTTTTCCCAGCAAAACAGCAGTTAGGCATGACCATGATTTCCCACGTTCCACAACACAACTCTTGGTGCACTCAAAGCCAATGGATTCCTCTTCTTTTTAAGGCCTTTTTTCAGATTTTTGTACAGTAACTTTCAGGAGTCACTACATCCCCTATGTCTACCCTATACCAGCCTCTACAATATCATGATATCACAATGTCTGAGTCATTAAAGCTCTTCAGGCAGGACCTGTGTTTTGTCATCTGTATTTAAGGCCCACTTAGACTTTGTAAGCTAAGCACTAGCCATAGACACAAGCCTTAAATACATGCATAAGACTATGTCTGACAGAAACAAGCATTGTTCATGTTCAGGGAAAAAAAAAAAAAGCACTTTTGAATTGAGATTAAAAATAGAAAGACTCTGCCTGAAAACACTCATCTCAAAAGCTGCGAGGAACTGAAAATGGGCATGCCATGTCAGAGCATTAACACTACCACCAGCAAGATGCTATTTCACAGTGCTCCTGTCTGGAGGTAATAACGCAGGATTTTATTATTATTTTATCTGGATTACAGCTAAAATCAGAAACCCTGATACCCAAAACATGTTATTCTCCTTTAAATTGGAAACTGTTTGCACAGTGCAGTGAATACCTGCTCTATCTGTATGCCGTACCCATTGAAGGCTCCATTGTCCCAGGAAGTATTTCGGTAGATGTCATCTACTCTGTCTATCAACTCAATCTATGTAGAAAAGAAAAACAAGTTATTTAGTTCCAAGCTCTCAAGTTGAAGACACTCAGGGAAGCAGCAATATACTTTTCTAGAAACACTCACTTCAAATTAAAATTGAACAAGACATCTTGGGTAACACTTTGTTCATATACTAGTTTTCCAGGTTTCTTTGAGGGGAAGGGCAAAGGAGGGAGTTGTTTTTATTGCTTTGTTTTAGCATGATGTTTAACTGACCCCTGAAGCCTGCTGCCCTCTCCCAGCCAAAAACCTGTTCTTTTCCTCATGGTTCAAGCACAAGGTTCAAGAAAGTTTCTTTTCAGTGTTCATTACCAATACCTCCCTTCTCAATCTGTTATTTTATTAAAACTCACTTTCTACTAAATACAACTATCAAACTTGCTCAGAATGAAAAGTGACATTCAGAGCTGCTCCGTAAGAGTTTATGCTTTAGTTTTCCAAGCACTGTGTTATTTACAGAACATGCCTACCCAGGAAACACCACAGTAGGTTAGCCCCAGCGTATCTTAGATCAGACACCAGATAGTAGCATCTCTGCAAATACACAAATGGAGGGTCTGGTTCCTGGGGAATGTAAACATTTCTAGGGCAGAAAGGTCAAAACGACAGCAAAGGTGGAGCACAGTGACTGCCATTTCAAAGATTCAAGCTCAGAAAGAGACTCTTGACAAACAACAAACCTCCAAAAGTGGTTTCACTTGTTTTTGTCTCCAGCGCCCAGACCCATAGTCTCCGGTCCCACTGAAAGGCTGTGGGCAGGCACTCTGCTTCACCAACACCCGTCAGGTAGACAACCCAATTTACTGATATTGTCTGGGTTACTTGGTAACCGGTACGGGTGGTGGAGCCCTGTTTCCCTAAGGATGGCTGAACACCTGCCTGCTGATGGGAAGCAGTGAATTCATTCCTTATTTTGCTTCATTTGTGTGCACAACTTTTGCTTTACTTATTAAACTGGTTTTATCTCAACCCACAAGTCGTCTCACCTTTACCCTTTTGATTCTCTCCCCATCCCACTGGGGAGGAGTAAAGCAAGTGGCTAGGTGGGGTCAAAGCTGCCCACCACAGTTAAACCACAACATCCATGTACAACCAAACAAATTGTTTATCATGCCTGCTTCTGATTTTATTGTTCTGGACAAGAGGATCTTAGGAGAATTTGGGAAAAAAAAACTCTATACAAGTTGCTTTTGCCTCCCATATGAGTTTTAAACATGCCTGAACTTTAAAGATGCTTGGATCATTTGTAGGGGATTTCAAAATCCAGGACATTCTAAAGCTCTAATGAAAAAAAATTTCTTAGACAGAAATTAGCACAGCCACAATAAGTATGTGAAGGGAAGGGATTTGTTTATAAATGAAACCATTATAAAATATTTTTAAAGCACAATTTAGCATTTTCTCTGGTAAAAAGCACACACAGCAATGAGATGTAAATATATTACATTGTATGAAAGTACTACAAGCTGTGTGTTGTTTTAAGTACTGAATCACTATTTTTTTCCTGCATTTATTCCAGCAAACTGTAACAGAGCCTATTTACTTACCAAATAGTTTATAGTGGTACTCTCTTCCCCACGGCCCATATACTTGAAAAAACGATGATCTGCCACTACCAACATCTTGCATGTGTTTTTGGAGCTCTCTGGGACGGCTCTTTTCTTCCGGTGGATACCTGCTAATGTGAACATTTTAAATACAATTAAATAAACACTCAGTAAAACTGCCACTGCTGTGTCTATTATCCTTAAGACATGAATGTGAGTTTGGATGGGCTTTTGTGGGAAGAATGGGGATGTTTAGTTCAGGGATTTTTTTTTTTTTTAATAACTATTCTTAAATGTTGTCTTCATAACAGTTCTCAAACTTGTTGTAAGGAGAGGATGTACAGTAGTGAAATTGAGTTATTCAGCAGATTTACCTATCAAGCTTTTATGATCATCACCTCAGCCTTAGTACCTCTCCTCCCTCTGTTCCTGATTATTATCCCAACCTCTGCTAACACAGCAAAGGACAGAGGAAAGAGGGACTGAAAACTCTCAGAAACCCAATAGCTCAAGAGGGATTCTCGAAGTGATCACTGAGGCCAAACAGGTCCTGCTGCACCATGTGCAGAAGTACAAAGTTGTTTCAGTGCTGACCTTCGAAAGCGCACCTACCTTGCTGCCAGCTGTCACAACAAACACTGCTTAGGCCTGATGCAATAGCTTCCCCTCCTTAGCCTACACTGTGGTCGGGCCAAACATCCTCTCAGCAAGCCAGGAAGAAACGTGCCCTGAGTGACAGTTTCTTCCTTTTCTCAGCTGTTGGGGCTTTTTTGGATGGGGAAGGGACATGAGGAAGAGTTATCTTTTCCCCCACTTACAACGAATTCAAAGAGGTAATGGTTAAACTAGAAGCAGCAACACAGGTCGTTGCCCAGATTCTGCTCTTACTTGTTGACACAGAATTCAAACATTCATTTCAAAGTTACTGGTCTCCCAAGATACATACACTTACCTTCGTTCTGCTTCCTGTCTTCCAGTCCTTTTGGCAACAGTTCTTCTTCGTTCAGCTTTAAATAACCACACACTTTGGGGGACTGCAATCTTGAGAAATCTTTAATATCTTCAGATCTGTAGAACAGCAGTCTTCCATCTTGCACATTATCTACAAATCTCCACAGTGGCTGATAGGATAAGAACAGAAATGCACTTAAACACAGTGAATGCAAAGATTAAGTTTATATCAGTAAAAAAAATATGTATGTACCATCAAATCTCCACAGATTTATGTAGACACGCACACAAATGCATTGGACTACGATAATTTCACCCACAGCAGTAAGTCTACTGGAAAAACTCAACTCTTTTATCCTACACAGGCATCCAAAAATCTCAGATTATCTCAACAGAGCAGCAGCAGCCACCTGATAAGGGTGTAGAAGAGACAGAATTTATTTCACTCCAGAATATGAGCAAGTTGAGAAGGCAGCTCAGGCTCCTCTGCTCCCTCCACAAGTGGCACAGCCAGGGAGGAGATGCTTAAACGACACTAATATGCACTGAGCAGGAGCACAGGAGCTGGCAGGTAACAGAGAATATCTAAGCGCGCAGCAGAACATGGTCTTCACAGCAGAAGGCAGGCTCTTCAACGTTCAATAGCTACCCAAGTCAATTGTAAGCATGAAATTACTCCAAAACCAAAGAAAGCAAGAAACCCATCAAATCCCAACGTAAGGCATTAATTCCCATATGCATACTAATAAAGTTCTTTCCTCACCAACAGGTTCCCTATTATTATCTGTAAATAACAGCTCCAGCAACACCATCAAACACAACACGGACAGGGTCTGTTCTTTGGGCAAGGCCAAGCAGCACAGACTGCCCACAGCCCGAGCACTGGGCCCCTGGGGGTGGCTCTCCCCTGGCCCTTCAGCAGCGCTCTTCAACTGCAGACAGTCATTTCTTAGCATAACGTGCTTTCGGTTCACAGCAGAAGGGTTCTGAAACATGAGGGCTACGCCAGCCCAGCAGCCACATGTCTGCCATGCAAAACTGAGGACACACTTTTCATACCCTAGAGCAAGGTCTGAGGGCAGCAGGGGCTTATACGAAGGTCCACAGCCTTTCTTATAACTGTACAGGAGGACCATGAAAGCAAAGGTGGGCAACAGCAAAGTGGCTTTGTCTGTGCTGCCTTTTGGGCAGCATCTGTGACTGCACATGGGCATTGTCTCATCCGGGGCTGGTTATGGGCTGAAGACAACCTGACGACGCTAACAGCTAGGCAGCGTGGGCAAGCTGGAGACTCCACACCATTGCTCCCCTTTATTTAGCTGTACAGACACAGCCAGTAAGGAGCAAGGGGACTGGCTGGGCAGAGAACCAAGATGTGCTGACATTACTGCGTCCAGCTCTGGAGTTCCCAGCACAAGAAGGACACACATCTGTTGGAGCAGGTCCAGAGGAGGGCCACAAAGATGATCAGAGGGCTGGAACACCTCTCCTAAAACAACAAGCTGAGAGTTCAGGTTGTTCAGACTGGAGAAGAGAAAGCTCCAAGGAGACCTTATTGTGGCCTTCCAGTATCTGAAGGGGACCTACAAGAAAGCTGGGGAGGGACTTTTTACAAGGTGTAGTGATAGGACGAGGAGTAATGGACTCAAACTAGAAGTGAGT